>MU182895.1:147640-175818 GCA_016904865.1 Pissodes strobi | reverse complement strand
AACTTTGTATTGTTCACAATTTTCACGAAATTAAGTGTATTCTCTATGGGTGGACAAATACCATCTAAACTGGGGATCGTCCGATATCTGCATTACGATGAATTTTGCTATTAGCCGATAGTTTGATCATAGTATCAAATGGTATGAGCCAATTAATTAATACATATTTGAAACATCCATACGTTGCTTCATTACAATTATTACTAGTATAGCAATGAAAAGAAATTAAGAAATTGAGTGACCTGCAACAAGTTGTGCATTTTTAAATGCTCAAATATGAAAGAGCAAAAAATTCCTAGTAATAGCTCTTAGAGATGGTATCGAAATTTGCGCGTGGACTTCCAAAACGTACCATAAATATTTCTGTCATTTTTGCTTTTCGAAGCTTTTGTGAACTTTGAGGCAGATGTGACTATTCTACAGAAAAAGACATATTTTGGCTTCCCATTGTCTTTATGCAACCGAATCGCAACGGTTCGATTGTCTTGTATCTACAACAGACATCAAGTGAATACTGACAAATCTTAAACTACGAGCTTATTTAGTAATACGGTGAACCGTGAGAAGATCTCAGTGGCCCTTAACGCTATGTTGATCTGGCTAGTTTAAAGCCTTTCGTGGTACTTAGAAGCCGTTTCCAAATCCTGTTGATTTCTACTGATGGGATACTATATTTATGAACTACTGACGCCTCTGACCACTGAAGTATATGCTGTTTGTCTTAAACATGTTGTGTGTTGATTTTGTGTTTTTTCATTCGTACTTCGAATGGCCGATTTGTTTCTGTGTTGATTTAGTGTTCTTTCATTCGTACTTCGAATGGCCGGATTGTTTCTCCTATATATGTCGCCACAATCGCAAAGTACCCAATATATACAGTTTTTCGTATCTTTTTGACTTGGCGCTCGTATGTTCGTGAGTTTCTAATGTTTCTGTTAACTTGAATACAGTTCTTACATTGTATTTACGACCAATTCGTTGTATTCTCTCTGAAAATCGTTTGACATAATATGTCAAACTTATGCTCAACATTATATATTATATAATGTTGAGCATCGTCTCTTCTTATTCGGTTGGTGTCCATATCTGCATTTTCTGTATTAGCCTCTCTGAATACCCATTCATTATGAAATCAGACTATCGTCTGTATTGCAAATTGTTCCAGCTCAGTCTGTTAGGAATCTAAGGGGCCCCCGCAAGGGTTATCAACGCCCGCGTGCCGAAAATATTTTGCGCCCCTTAGAGGGGGGAGGTGGAGAAAAGTGCCGGCGCCGCTGGATAATCGGCAAAAAATTTTTGTGTGCCACGCCCAAATTTGTTCAGTTTTTGTTAAGAATTTAGTGTAGAACGGTTAAAAAACTATCAGTAACCTTTATTAAATGCCTTAAGAACTTTATGCTGTTAATTGGTACATAATACATTTTTAAACATTTTTATTTTTTTATTTAAGCATTCGACTAAAACCGCATTTTATTTTAATTTTGTAATGAAACGACAGAGGTTTCAAAACTAAAGCTTTATTCTTCTTTAAATTATTTATAAAGGCATAATCCAAACAATAAACAAATAACAAATAAAACATTTAATTAGGATCAATCCAGAAATTAAATGGGTGTTTTTCTAGATTTGGCTGCTGCAAATTCTTTTATAATATTATCAAAATCAATTTTATCGAGTATCTCTTGCTCTATAGCTAAGATTTCCAAACCAGATAATCTTTCTTGTGACCATCTTGGTCTACCATCCTCAAATAATTTTTAATTTAGAGAATGATCTTTCACCAGAAGCAACAGACACAGGTAAAGTGAGGAGGATTCTTACGGCAATACTAATATTTGGTAGAGAGGAAGTTAGATTGTTTTCAAATATATATTGTAGAATTTCAAGGGGATTTGACGCTTCATGTATTGAAAACAATCTTAGGGCTTTTATCTCGTTAAATAAATAATTTTCTTCCACGTCAGCCTCCTTCTTCTCCTGAACAGTTAGCTTTTGTTGTAGAACAGACAGCATTTTAAAAGATCTTCGTCATTTAATTTAAAAATATCACAAATAAAACCAAAAACGTTATCGTAATCAGATATCATATCGAACCTACTATTTAGAGAACTTAGTGTTTGATCAATTATTTTCAAAAAGAAATTTATTTTAAATGCGGTTTTTGGATCTTGAGGTGTCTCATCCGTGTGTTCATAATCGAACAATTTTGGTTTATACTTTCGTCTAACAGGAGGAAAACCTTGCTCTATCTCAAGAGCAGCCGCTAGTTTTCCAGCTTCAGCATGTTTTTCCTCGAACACATCATTTCTATAATTTTTAAAATGATCAACTAAATTCTTTAAATAGTTTTGGCACACTTTAATGTTAATCGCTACACTTTGCATCATTTTGCTTACAATATTAATCTGGAATAAAACATCATACCAAATTATTATACTACAAATAAATTTAAAATATTGAATATTTAATAAAAGAAAACTTGCTTTATGTCTAGTTTCTATGTTAAATGCATCATTTTCTGCTATTTCTAAAAGGCCATCACATATTTGAATAAAAGGAAACTTTAGCGGTTATCAAGCCTAGCATCAATCCTACTTGATCATCTATACCTTGAGACGGAAATAATAGTCAGTGACGTCAGTCACTCGTTCGAAAACAGACCAACGTGAGCGGCTTAAAGTAATATTTAATATTTAACAATAAATCTGGTATGAAATGCTCGCAAAACGCCGCTTATTCTAAATGCGGACACAGAGTTCCGGCACAAAACGTGCACCGCTGCCAAATTCATTGTGGCCCGTATACGCGCGTTACGCGGAGCATTTGAAGCAGCTGTACTTTAACAGAGGTTCGCGATCGACGGTCGTAAATATACTGATATTTTACGACCGTCGGGCGGAGGTCGCAACGTTGCAACAGTAAACGAGCATGTACCCTGTGAGAGATCTGTTGCATAGTCGCGCTTGCGGGTTTAGGTTATCGTTTTGTTTTAACATTGAAAATGTTTCTGTTTTCCTAAATAGGGCCTTAAATCGTGAAAAAATGCATGCTACATTTGTCACATTCATGACGTCGTACCCGTGAGAGATCGTGTTAGCTTGTTTATTTAAACTTAAATTGATTGTAACGTATCGGAATCAGTTCTAATTACTAAAATAAATTGGAACTAACTGAAACTAACCGAAAGTGTATTGAACGACTATTCAAAACTAACGAAAAGCACCAAAACGGGGTAAAACGTATCGAAATAGATTTAAAATATTGAAGTAAGTTAAAACTAACCCAAATTAACCGAATTTTAGTGACAAACCAAAACTAACCAAAAACATTAAAATTGCTTATAGCGTATCGGAACCGGTTCAAATTACTAAAATAAATTGGAACTAATTGGAAGTAACCGAAAAACGATTGAAAATATCCAAAAATAACTAAAAGCACCAAAACGGGCTAAAACATATCGAAATAGATTAAAAAGATTGAAGTAGTTAAAACTTACCCAAATTAACCGAATTTAGGTGACTAACCAAAACTAACCAAAAGCATTATAATTGCTTATGATATCGAAAGGTGATTGAATGCCTAATCAAAACTAACCAAAAGTAACTAAGAGCACCAAAACGGGTAAAACATATCGAAATAGATTAAAAATATTGAAGTAAGTTAAAATTAACCCAAATTAACCGAATTTTGGCGACTAACTAAAACTAACCAAACCATTAAAATTGCTTATAACGTACCGGAACCGGTTCAAATGGCTAAGATATATTAAAACTAACTGAACTTTACTGAGACTTGACTGAACGACTAACCAATAGTAGGTAACTAAAAGCATCAAAACGGGCTAAAACGCATCGAAATAGATTTAAAATATTGAACTAAGTTAAAACTAACTTAAATTAACCGAATTTTGGTGACTAACCAAAAACCCTAAAATTGGTGATAGTGTAACGGAACTGGTCCAAATAATTAAAATAAATTAAAATTAACTGAAATTAACCGAAAGTTGATTGAACGACTAACCAAAATGGACCAAAAATAACCAAAGACATCAAAAGGGGCTAAAACAAGTTGAAACTAACAATTAACCGAATTTTGGCGACTAACTAAAGTTAACCAAAAACATCAAAATTGGATATGACGTATCGAATCCGGTTCAAATGACTAAAATAAATTAAAACTAACTAAACTTAACCAAAAGATGTTGAACCAAAACTAATCAAGAGTAACCAAAATGGACTAAGACGTATCGGAACAAATTAAGAATAAAATAAGTAACTAACCCAAATTAACCGAATTTTTGCGACGACCTACATTATTAACCAAAAACGTTTAAATTGTTTTAACGTATCGGAACTGGTTCAAATGGCTCAAATAAATTGGAACTTACTGAAAGTAACCGAAAATTGATTGAATAACCAAAAGTAACTAAAAGCACCAAAACGTATCGAAAAAATTAAAAATATTGAAGTAATATGAAACTAATTCAAATTAACCTTATTTTGGTGACTAACCAAAAATACTAAAATTGGTTATAACGTTTTGGACCCGGTTCAAATAACTAAAATAAATTAAAACTAACTGAAATTAGCCGAAAGTGAACGACTAACCAAAAGCACCAAAATGGGCTAAAACATTTCAGAACAGATTAAAAATATTAAGCTTATAAGGTGAAACGAACTTGAATTAACCGAATTTTGCCGACTAACTAAAATTAACCATAACGTATCGGAACCGGTTCAAATTACTAAAATAATTTAAAACTAACTAAAGCTAACCGAAAGCTGATTGAATGACTAACCAAAACTAATCACAAGTAACCAAAAGCACCAAAACGGGCTAAACCGAATCGGAATAGATTGCAAAAATTAAAGTAAGTTAAAACTAATCAAAACGAACCGAATTTTTGCAGCTAACCAAAACTCACCAAAAAGATTAAATTTGATTATAACGTATCGGAGTCAGTTCAAATGACTAAAAAAATTGAGCGAGTCTGCTAGTAGTCGAGACACTGATGTGTAAATATATCCTCTAACGACATCGGTTGTAAAAAAACGACAGCAGCACGTTGTGTTCCCGAGCGGTCACCCATCCAAGTACTAACCCCGCCCGACGTTGCTTAACTTCGTGATCGGACGAGAACTGGCATTTTTAACATGCTATGGCCATTGTTGCGTTTTACCTTGTTCTTGCTCTTGTTCACCTTGCTAGGGTCTCACCCCAACAAGGGTTTGGCTTTGCTGCAAGGCAATTCGCCAGTACGATTTGAGGGGACCTCCAATAAGTCGGGCCTGTGCCCCTGGAGATTTCCGAGCTTTGCACAAATATAAGCTATTAAATTGCACAGACAGAAATGGTCCTGGATACCGGCGTGAATTGGTATTTCTTCTGGCTATAAACTATGAAATGCACAGAATAGTTTCTGGCTAATGAACTGCACGGCTAGTGTCTTATGCAAAGGGGCTTCACACAATGCAGATATAACCAGTTGCTGTCAGAGAGACTTCCCATCTCCGCAGGGCCTATGCCCCGATCTCCTTCAGATCACGTAATCACGTGCAGGAATTTGGAAGAATCTTCGTAGGAATCGACCCTACATTAAGCGACCCACCCTAAACACTGTCCCAACCGGGCACGACTTCCCTTTTCGAACCGATGGGGTCTCCAACGCTTTCAGCCGTGAATCACGTGCACTTCCCGTGCGAAGTCAGGTTAAAAAACCAGACTTCCTTCCCACGCCCGAACACCACCAACTCCAAAACGAAAGTGCGGCGTTTTACCTTGGTCATAGAATAAAAATTGGGTTTAATAACCAAGTTTAAAATAATAAAAAATCAACGCGAACGAAGCCTAGGATAAAAGCTAAAAGTGTCCTATGTTCTTTACTATACTCTTGAAAATATTTGTACAAAATTTCAACAGTTTATGCGTGAAAGCTTAAGAAACAAACAAACAAACAAACACATTCGCATCTGTAATATTAGTTAGGATTATTTTATAATACTTACTGTCAGCTTCGGAGTGGATTAATTCACTGCACAAATTCGACACGATAGTCAAATGCCATCAGGAAGAACATCAATATATGGACACATCTTATTTACCTAGTAATCGTGGGCCGACGTCCTTAGATATGGGAAAGTCAATAACCAAATTTTGCAAATTTTAGAAGAGGGCTATGACTCAATATTGTTTTAAACGTCTGGGCATCTGAATAATACTTTTGACAGTTCGTTTAATTTAAAATAATAATATACTCTTTTATCATCTAAAATCCGTTTAAAAACGATTTTAAATGACAAAATTATATAAAAACCCGAAAATTCGGACTTTTTAGGACGATAGCCGTGGCTTCTGACGAATTTGTCGTGGATTTTGAAGCGAAAATTCATTTTAAATTCAACCGTCCATCAAAAATAAGCTGTGCTATGGATCCAAATACACTGCGAATATAATAATTAATAAATAATAATTTTGACTGTTCGTTTAATTTAAAATATGTTTTTTTATCATCTAAAATCCATTTAAAATTATTTTAAATGGCAAATTGGATATAATACCGCCCTAGCGGCTAGAATCGGTTTACACCTTTTCGTCCCATTTGCCGAGATTTGCCCTCATACTGCCGCGTAAGATGTTTACACGTCAATAAGTTGGAACTAACGGAAAGTTGTTTGAACGACTAACCAAAAGTGACTAGAAATAGCCAAAACGGGCTAAACAGAATCAGAACAGGTTAAAAATATTACAGTAACGTTATGGCTATAGTCAAAAGCGGTCTTATCGTGCGGGTCCAAAGGTCACATTTTTATTTATTATTTATTTATTTATTTATTTATTAATTATTATTATTTTTCATTAAATGTCATTACTTTGACAGATTTTACACGCAAAATCTGCCACAAATGAAGTTTTTACTGAAAATTGTGACCTTTGGACCCGCACGATAAGATCGCTTTTGACTATAATTATATTATATTAATAGATTTTCCTATCTAAAAGTGAAGGGTAATTTTTTCGGTTTTCATATCTGCACATTTTTGATGTGTAAACATCTTACGCGGCGGTATGAGGGTAAATCTCGGCAAATGGAAAGTAAATGTGTAAACCGATTCTAGCCGCTAGGACAGTACTATATACAATTTTGCCATTTAAAATCGTTTCAAACGGATTTTAGACGATAAAAAAGCATAATATTATTTTAAATTATACGAACTGTCAAAAGTATTATTCAGATGCCCAGACGTTTAAAGCAGTAAAATTTGAAAAAGCTGGTTATTGATTGTCCCAAATCAAAGGATGTCGGCCCAAGATTATAAGGTAAATATGCTATGTTCATATGTTGATGTTATTCCTGGTGGCATTAGATTTTCGTGTCGAATTTGTGCAGTGAATTAATCCGCTCCGAAGCTGCCAGTGCGTATTATTAAAGAATCCTAACTAATATTATAAATGCGAATATTTTTGTTTTTATTGTATGAACATGCTAAAATGTACAGGTAAGGACCATAGCACGTTGAAAAGCTTTTTAAGATCCTTTACACAAATAGCGCACTATGTAAAAATCGACCTCTCCTATTGGTCGATCCATCTCGTATTACAATATGTCTTCGTGATGCAAACGATTTCTGTCAAGAGGCCTCTTGGTGTAGATGTTTAGACAACTGGGTCTCACCTGGACGGACCGGGTTCAAACCCCGTTGCTTTTTTTATTATTATTTTTAAGATTATGTTTCTAAACAGTTTTTTCCTTGATTTTGGGTATGTCTTGGGTTAGCACCTGGTTAGTTTCCTTTCCTTGAGCCCCCGTAGCGAGCGAAGCGAGAAGTTAAGCAACGTCGGGCGTGATTAGTACTTGGATGGGTTACCGCTTGGGAACATAACTTTCTGTTGTCATTTTTTTTACAACCGATGTCGTTATAGGATATGTTTACACATTAGTCTCGAGTACTAGCAGACTCACTTAATTTTTTTATTTATTTTTGCTTTAATTATGATAATGTTTAATATTATTGCTAAAAATGCATTTCTTTAATTATATAACTATATTATAAACACTCGTGTGTTTGTATTTTTACATTTTTAAGCTCTGCTTTTGGAAACTAAATGAATTTCAAGGCAAATCGCATTTTTGCATTTTTATTCATCATTTTCAATTCAACAAAAAATGTGGGATTTGGATACTAAGGTCGAAGTTAGAGTTGAACCTCTTATTATCAATGTTGGTTCCGAAAGTAGTGATAGTAATGATTCTGAATCAAATTCTGAGCAAACTTCCGATTACGAGTAGTAAACTTAAAGTTTTATTGATGTTTGATGTAAACTTTCGATGCAACTTTCAATATGGTATTTTATGATAAGAAAAACCCCTTATCATCCATGACTCTTTTTTTCCTAACCCTAATGAATATTTTACTATTTGTTTGTAGTACAATTTTGTTGCTTATTACTAGATTTAGGAATAATTTTAAATATACGTTTTTTTGCATATTTTAGACCATAATCATGCATATTTATGTGCATAAACTTTATTTTTTTAAGTGGGTATTTGCCTAAGTTTACTTATTACTATTCCATTATATAGTTATTATAACATATTAATTTACAAAGCAATTGTATCCGCCGCTGGAATTTCCTTCTCTCTTCCCTTACCCCTCGAGGCGCGCCTTAAAACTAAAAATGAGTCACTGACTATTATTTCCGACTTGAACTATAGTATCACTTAGGGGTTTTAGATGTAACTGAGGGACATGCTTTTTTATAGCATCCCATCTTTTTGTGGATGAAGAAAAAAAAATACATAAAGTTCTTGTATAATATTTAAAAAGTTCACTGTTTCATTTGAAACCTTAGCATCATCATTTACTGTTAAATTTAAGCTGTGTGCAGCAAATGCCCTAGGATTAGCATCGAGTATGCGTTTTTGTAAACCCATATGTTTTCCGCGCGTATTCGCCCCATTATCATACCCTTGACCTCTCATGTCTTTAATATCTAAATTTAATTTTTTTTTCAGAAGTCCCATTACAAAATTAAATAGCCCTTTCCCTGTAGAGTCGAATATTGGGTTAAACGTTATAAAACTCTCTTGTATTTGGACCGTTTTAGAACGACATAACGCAAAACGAGGGTTATTTGCTCTGTATGGCTTGCATCCGGTGTACAATCTAAAATTATTGAATAATATTTGGAACTTCGAATCATATCCAAAATATTATTCTTTACTTTAGAAGCCATTAATTCAATAATTTCATTTTGTATCTGGTAGCCTAAATAATGGGTCACTCTTAAAGAATTTGTTTGTGAGTTTTGCCCTCGACTAATGTGCTCTCTCATCACAGAATCAAAAGATGAAATCATCTCGACAGTTCCCATTATCATATTCAAAAAGTATTTTAGAAGAACCTTGGAAAGCTTGACACTGTCTAGATAAAAATTTAACAACTGCAACAATTCTTTCTAGAACGTCATGCCAATATTTTTTTTCAGTTTCTAAAACCCGTAAGTGATGATCGTTTACAGTTGTGGATAATTTAAAAAAAAATTTAATTCATGTGAACGTTATGTGCAATTGATGTTTCATGTCTTATAATAGCTAAGGATAAATGTTGCCAATCAGAAAAACCATGAGTATCAGAAAAACTAGTAGAAGTTTACAACAAAAACAAAATACCGAATTTTTCGAAACTGAGTAAATGAGCTAAATTCTTTCTGCTTCTTCTCCATTTCCTAGTTTTCTAACAAAGTACTTACTTGAAAATTTTCTTTTGTCTTTATTAGCAGGAAATTGATAGTTACGTCCTATCAAGGGAGGGCCGCGATCAACCGATATTCTGATTTCATCGTTGGTAATGCTTCTGGGCCATAAACCGGGATCTTCTGAAGGAAGAATACTAGTAATCTCAGTGTCCACTTCAGTAGAAGCTTCGTCGTCAGAAGTGTCACTTGTAGTTGTAGTTGTTAGGATGGCCGACTCTACAGAGGCTAGATTTTCAGTACGTGTTGATGTCGATGTCGAACATGTGAGCCTGTTGTTGTAGAAGATGGTGATGGCGCCGCGCCGCTTTAGAAACTGTAATTACTTCTACCTCTATCGTTTCAGTGTTGGAAACTTGACTTTTTGCAAGAAATGTTTCATACTCCCAGCTATCTTTTCCCTTTGTTGGACTCTAACTTTTTTTTCCTCTCGAAATTTTGCACCAGAGGGTTGTTTTCTCTTCTGTGGCTCCTAGAATTTAATAAACACTAGATCAAAAATTGGTAAGGTCATTTACCCATGACCCTTGCACACGCCCCATTTTTTTTAAGAACGCCCCGTAAATTTTTGTTTTTATGAATCTAAACTCTAAACCCGAGCCTTTAAACCTAAACCAAGTTAAGACCAATCTGAAGCACATACCCTGTTCCTGTTATAATAATTAATTTTTCGCAAAGGTGAAATATATATTTTTTTAGAAAGTCAAACGGCTACAAAAATAAAATAAATAATACAGGTCCAGGGTGCATATTAAAAAAAAAAGTACTTATAATATGATGGTGGCTCAAAGGCGAAACGTCAAATCTAAAATATCTGAAAAAATATCAAAATCGACTCGATTTTTTTCACGATTACAAACAATACTTCCCTATTTGAGGGAAATAAAAATAATATTGTAGTATATAGGTATGGGCTAATTTAGGATATGCACTATTTTAAACAGAAAAAATAAAAAAACGAATTTTATAGACCTAATAAAATGCTATAGTGTATCTGGGTTACCATTTCATAAAATTTAATTTAATCACAACAAAAAACAGTAAAACAAAACACAATATACAAATCAATCTTTTTAATTTGTAATTATCTAAATATTTAAATTTTTTGCGTCTTGACCCTTAAACGTTGCAAAATAAAATATCAATTATTTGGATTACGATGCCTCCCGCTGTTTTATACTCCGAGAGTATTCGAGTCTGGACAGGAAAATCGGCAAGTTCTAACAACTTCTATGCAAACTTGTCGAATTATGCGTATTGGATATTTGATCATATTGCATATTCATATGTGAATATTGATGATTGATTTTAAAAATATGTATAAGGTTTTCTGTTCCAATATAAGGAATTAGGTAGGTAATTATATTTATGAACATAAACTTCGCTTAGATTATTGAAAAAACGATTTTTTTGGTGCCTTGCTCGTTGGAAATTATTAAAAAATTTAAAAAAAAATCCTTTTTAAAAACCTTTGGTCCTTCGGTTTTGCCCGCGGGTGCCCACTCTATAAGAGGTTTTGGCGCCCCTATAGAGTTGTAGAACTGTTTTATTCATTTGAATAATACTCCAGGTAATATTTGAGTTCTGTATTCACCTTTAGAGAGATTATGTAAGATCGTTACGTTACATAGCTTATATTCTTATTAACTACGTACATTAATTATTACTTAAGATTCTCACTGTGAGTATCATTATATTATGTTGTATAATACTGCTTATACTAATTAATACCGATTGTCCCTCAGTCTTCTAATCTCCTATATATATCGAGTTTATGTAGGTTCAAGGCTTGTATATATTATTATAATAACAGTGCATGGTCGTCAAGGTTAAGTCATCCTTGCTGTCTGCGTTTGGTAGCGCGTTCGTTGAATTGAAACAATAATATTACGTGTACCAGGTAATATAAATAACCTTCGCTTAAATCTCGAACCGGAGGGATTACCTTCACTGATCTAATTTCTGAAATACGGAGTGTTTTCTTGATACCCTACACCTCCCCTCTTTTGGGAATGTTCCTTATTTTTGTTGTGGCAAAAATGAGAACATTCGAGTAAACCTAATTGTACATATTTCTAAAAAAAACATAAGCTATACAATATTATTACTTATAATAAAATGTTAAAATAATTGTTCTTTCTAAACAAAATACTAATATTTAGAATTGTGACTTTCAGTGTTTTTTTTTCACTTGACTGGGCAAGGGTTTTTTCTTTTAATATGTAAAAAAGATTCATTATCTAAGTTACAACTGCGGTTGTTTTTTTTTTTTTTGCTTGGCTGGCCAGCCCAAATGCAAAGAATAATTAAAAATCTAATAAATATTTACATAAAAGGTAGAAAAATATATGCATTAAAAAATATATATACATTAAAGTAGAAGGAAAATTACGTTATGCCTTATACCTATGTTAAATAGAATGTACATTGGGTTATATCACAGATCTATATAGCTACGCAACAGATGCCTACTCCGGTATTAAAAGTATCGCTCGCCAATAATGCAATAAACTTAAATACTTTCCTATTTAGACGTGTTTTGCCCCGTCGTGTTGCCAAGT
Organism: Pissodes strobi; assembly: GCA_016904865.1. Lineage (NCBI taxonomy): Eukaryota > Metazoa > Arthropoda > Insecta > Coleoptera > Curculionidae > Pissodes > Pissodes strobi. The sequence continues at coordinate 163,504 of MU182895.1, read as the reverse complement.
CGCGAACTGTAGTTTACCTTCCATACCACATTATGGTATTACTAATTTTCTTGGCAATCCTATGTTATATTATGTCAAATTAAACTTTATTATCAGATTCAGTGAATGGTGTTTGCTCGAACATGGGCTAAAACTCACCTTAAATATCGGTGTAAAAGGTCATTACAAATTTTGTTAACTTATACTGACTGTAATATCTCTTATTTGTATTAAGTAATAATATTATCACGCTGGATTTTGTTTCGAAGATCAAAGGAGTTTTTGAAATGTTTATCGATATGTCAAAGTACTATTTAATTTTGTTTTAAACTCTACTATCAATATTATAAATTTGTTCATTTAAATTCCCGTTTAATTTGTTTTACTATTAATAAACTATCATACTTAATAAAAAATGTAAAAATCGTATTTTTCTAAAAAAATATGTTTGAGTTAATTTGATACATAAATATTAATAATAGAACTCGATGATTTGAGCGGGTCAAAAAGTCAGCCGGAATATTGTTCGACGTGATAACTTGACAGCACCGACCCGTTCCTAGACGACTGGTTCACCCGCTCGCGAAAGCCGGTGAACATTTTTGGCCCCGCGTAAAAAGCATTGGAAGAGGTATCTGTTGCGTAGCTATATAGATCTGTGGTTATATGTTATTCTAATGCACTGCACTCGCGTAAGTGTTCTTCGGCACTGCTTAAAATTAATTTACAAAAATAATTGAAAAAGTATGGAAATTGAGTTTACAGATTTGCAAACGGTTGGATTCTATTTTTATGTACAGGGTGGCTCGAATTCGTGTCTATGTATGGGGAACTCGAAAACCGTAAGAGATACAGTGTCGGTCAAATTAAGGCAAAACTGCGCATTTAAGTGCCTAACAAGATGCCGTTTAGAAAGTTTTAAAATTCCGAGTATCTACGGAGATATCCGGAAAAAACCGAAATTTGGAAAAATCGTTTTATTTTTTTCCTGGGCTTATTTAAAAACGGATTTCAAACCTAATTGCACTTTTGCATTGCTACTTTTTCCGCTCTATCCAATGATGATATCCAGTTTGAAATCCAACGTTTCGTCTGCTAGGGATCATCATCAACTTTCTTTTTTTAAATACGAACTTTAATTTTTTTAACGTTTTTCAGGTGGTATTGGCGTTATTAATATGTGTATGTGTTTTTATTTTTTTTTATTTTTATAATTTTTTTATTATTTTTATTTTATATATTTTGCCTTTGCGTGATTTTAATAATAATTTAAGGTAGGTACTTTTGAAATTTTCATACTCTATAAAAATATTTTATTTGTTTTTGCATTAAGTGGAAAATTGGAGCCCGTATTAAAAATACTAAAATTATTTTTTATGAGAATATGGCCTTGAACTATTACTCAAACAAGTTGCTTAGTGCGTTTTATTTATAAGCAAAATTCCAATAGGTGTTTTTCCATCAAAGTTCCTATAGTATCCCGTAGTATGATTATAAATTGTTGATATTCTCTATTAAATAAATTTTTTAATTGGTTAAAAGTTGGGAATATTTTATCTTTGCAGTAAGCAACTTGTTTGAGTAATAGTTCATGGCCATATTCTCGTAAGAAATAATTTTACTATTTTCTATTTTTAATACGCTCCAATTTTCCACTTAATACAAAAAACAAAATAAAATATTTTTATAGAATATAAAAATTTCAAAAGTACCTACCTTAAATTATTTAAAATTACGTCAAAGCAAAATATATAATTAAAAAAATAATAATAAAAATAAAAAAAAAATAAAAAAAATAAAAATAAAAATACATAGTCATATTAATAACGCCAATACCATCTGAAAAATGATAAAAAAAATTAATGTTCGTATTTAAAAAAAGAAAGTTGATGATGATCCCTTGAAGACGAAACGTCTGATTTCAAACTGGATACAATCATTAGATAGAGCGGAAAAAGTAGCAATACAAAGGTGCAATTCAATTTGAAATCCGTTTTTAAATAAGCCCAGGAAAAAAATAAAACGAATTTTCAAAATATCGGTTTTTTCCGGATATCTCCGGAAATACTCGGAATTTTTTAACTTTCTAAACGGCATATTGCTAGGCACCTAAATGCGCAATTTTGCCTTAATTTAACCGACACTGTATCTCTTACGGTTTTCGAGTTCCCCATACATAGACACGAATTCGAGCCACCCTGTACAGTTTGCTTTTTTCCCGTTGCGTCTTGTATCGTGCAATTTACTCCCTCTATATTCGTTATGTAGAAAGGACCTTTGTACCAAGGATCAAATTTTGTTCGGTTCTCGTTGTTTAATACAACTAGATCACCTGGTTTAAGCTGTAATTGATTAGCTTTTTTTATCGTAGGTCAGTTTCCGCAACTCTTTAGCTTTTGCAATATACTGCTGAGCGCGAATGTTTGTCGCTTGTATCAGGTGTCGAACTTCCTGATAATAAGCGTCTGTGTCGTATACAGGGTCAACTTTGTCTCCTAACAGATTCTCAAGCAATTCCGCTTTTCGTGCGAAAACTAGTTCAAATGGAGTATAATTGTGATATGCACTGAGCGTAGTGTTATAGCAGAAACTGTAATATTTGATTAGTTCGTCCCAGTCGGTTTTTGCTTCGTTAATATACATACGTATATATTCATTAAGGACTTTGTGATTTCGTTCACATCCTCCAATGGTTTGACTATGATATGCTGTCGAAAATGTGTGATTTATGTTTAATAATTTTGTCAATTGTTGCAATACCTCATTCCTGTACTCTGTACCCATATCCGTTGTAATTTATCTCATTGGTCCATATGTAAATATGAATTCGTCCATTATTGCTTTTGCAATTGTCTTTGCTTCTTAATTTGGTACTGGTACTATTTTTACGTCTTTTGTTAACTCGCATTGGATCGTAACTGCGTATTGGTTGTTTTGGAATGTTTTCTGGAACGGGCCAATCGTATCAATTCATACGATGTCGAAGCTCTCTGTGGAGTAGGTGTAATAATCATGGGTTCCACATGAGTTACTTTCTTTTTATTTAATTGGCATTTAACACAATTTCTTACGTAGTTCGCTACGTCTTTTGACATTCGTTTCCAACGATATTTGGTTCTTAATTTTTTAAGAAGTTTCTTTTGTCCACAATGTCCTCCCGTAAGTGAATCATCGTGAAATTGTCTAATTAAGTGTGTTTTCTCGTCGCGACTCGAGATAACAATTGGATCCTTATATAAGATAATATTTAAATTCTTCAATATTTTATTCCCTATTTCTTTCAATTTATTTATTGTGCACATTTTTGGCCATTTGCTTTTAGCCTAACCTTATAAATATCATGATCGTCAGCCATTAGTTTGGGTTAGTATTGACATTTAGACAGTATTGTCGCTAGCGACATATTGCCATTAGTGATCATAATTTTATTTTCGCAATTTTTGGCGTTTGGTCGACTTTTTGTCTTCAAGGCTATCCTAAGATAGTTGGGCTTAACGTCGAATTTCACCATAGGTAATTTAATTGTACTGACATTATCTAGGGTTCCTAAAATTTTTGGTTCTGGAATGTCGATCTTGTGTTTTTCAATGGTTTTTGTTTCTTTTTTATTGTCTTTCCTTGACATTGCTCTCGGTATTGCTAATACTTGTACGGACTTGTTGGCTATTTCTTTTAGTTCATCCACGGTGATTCTAGACAAGGCGTCAGCTCCCACATTGTCTTTCCCTTTTATGTAGTCTACCTTAAAGTCGAACTCCTCCAAATCGAGTCTCATTCTGGTCAATTTTGACGATGGATTTTTCATTGCAAATACGTAAACAAGTGGTTTGTGGTCAGACTTGACTAAGAATGTTTTCCCGTATAAGTAAGCTCGAAAATGATTTATTGCCCAATGTATAGCGGCTAGTTCTTTCTCTATTGTTGCTTTATTTGCTTCTCCCTTCGTAAATGCTCTAGAGGCGTATGCAATGGGTAGATCTTTTCCCTCGAAGTTCTGTGATAGAACTGCTCCACATGCCTCTTTTGACGCATCCGTAGTCAAAATAAATTCTTTCCTAAAATCGGGGTACTGTAGAATTTTTTGGTCTATTAGAGCGGCTTTTAAGGTGTCAAACGCATTTTTGTACTGCTGTGTCCAGTTAAAGTGAACATTTTTCTTTGTAAGCATATTTAATAGCCTTGCGATGTGTGCAAAGTCGGGGATGAATCTACGATAGTAGTTAGAAAATGCGATAAAACGTTTCGCTTCGTCGGCACTCTTCGGGGTTGGATATTTGTTTAGTATGTCATATTTAGAGTCGTCTGGTAGAATGCCTGCGCTGGTAATTTTGTGTCCTAAATATGTTACTTCGTTTTGAAGGAATGTACATTTTTCTGGATTTAGTTTTAACTACATTGGGATTATACAGAGTGGCGTGCGGTGCAGGCGTTGCAGACGCGGTTGCGGGGGAGTGATTCACTCCGTGTTTGGTGGCATGAGAGTGATTAGAAGCGAAGTTTAGATATTGATCTGTGTGGGAAAAAAGTTTGAGAATTAAATCTTGTTTGATAGAATGTTAATATACAGCGGGTCGCATTAAAAACGGAATTTAGATATTTGAAAATGAACATTTTGTTGTAATATTTTTTACGGGCATTTTTTAAAATAAATAAAATAAATGCAAAATTTAACATGCATGTTGAGAACCCCCGACATTCATGGAGCGATGTTGCTCCCGCCAGTGCATTGATCCGCCTTGCCTGATTGTATAACGTTGCCATATTATATGACCTTTAAATATAATTTGCGGAATGTATGAAAGGCCTTAATACATGTAATAGTACAAAATTCTCAGAATAAAGAGTGGTATCCAAAAATAAATCAATATACAGGGTGTCCTATTTAAATTAAGAAAGTTGATGTCGAAAAACGAAACACCCTCTATATATATGAAAATATAATATTTAAAAAATTCAAGTCAAATCTTACAGATATTGAAATAAGATAGTAGGCTATCTTTTGCAGGCCACCCTGTAAATTGAAATACTAGTTAAACCTGATCCTTCAATCGACATCCCATATTGGCTTAAATTTTTGTGTGTATACTTATATAAAAACCCCAGTTTATTATTATACTCGATACCATTTGTTTTTGTATACATATATTCTTTGTATAATGGAGTCATAAAATTATATTGTTTTTTTTTTCAGACACAAAATTGTATAACTCCCCATTGTATAGTAACTTTACCAAACAGTAACGGAATGCAACTTTTACTGTGTTACGACAATGAGGGCGTTTATGTAAATACTTATGGTAGAGTCTCAAAAAATATGTTGCTGCAGGTAAGACCTTTAAATTAGTAAATTGAACTATTGGCGTCCAATATTTTTTCAACATTCCACATGCACATGGTTACTCTAAATTATAGAACCTGTGGTATATTGGGTAACTATTATTGATGGTTCAGTTATGTATCAACAATTCTGCAAGTTGAGTTTTGAGTGACCCGATTATGTATTAATTTTTTTGTGTTTAACTCGCACAGGTGCACCTAATAATAGTACAATCTCTTCAAATTAGAGATATTTCTTGTCGTAAGATGGCCTTGACCTCTGCTGGCAATAAACCCACAACCCACGTAAGCGATTTAGGCCTCTTCAAAAACAGTACTTGAAGTTTCGAGAATAATTTGTTCCATATTGCGGTTTTGACAGAACTTTTAAATTACTTAGTTGGTTGCCATTATTATGTTATTATTTAACGAGCGTATGATATGGGGCGTAATAAACGAGGAAGGTCATAACACGAGCCGCTATCATGGTTCTTTATAAAATACTATACTTTATTTACAACCATCTGTGAACACACAAAATACTTAACCAGAAAGCCAAATTTTTAGCATTTACGTCAATCGAGACGCCATCACATTACCTACATTGACAATTCTTGTGTCTATAGTTGCGGATTGCCTATTACGAATCCATTCCATGAGAACTAAAGTCCATTCAAGGCTATTGCGCTGTCACGTCAGAATTTCTGATGTCTGTCAAAAGAAAAGATCCGTACGTCTTAGATAGACTCGTACGTTATTTTTTACACTAGCCAAAAGATGTCTCTGTACCTGTTTTCTATTCCGGAGCACGTTCCGTTTTTATCAATTTTACTTACTTATGACAATATTGTTTTAAACGTCTGGGCATCTGAATAATACTTTTGACAGTTCGTTTAATTTAAAATAATAATATGCTTTTTATCGTCTAAAATCCGTTTAAAAACGATTTTAAGTGGCAAAATTGTATAAAAATCTGAAAATTCGGACTTTTTTAGGCCGATAGCATCGCTTTGGACGAATTTGTCGTGCATTTTGAAGCGAAAATTCATTTTAAATTCAACCGTCCATTAAAAATATGCTGTGATATGGATCCAAATACACTGCGAATATAATAATTAAAAAATAATATTTTTGACGGTTTGTTTCATTTAAAATATGCTTTTTTATCGTCTAAATCCATTTAAAACGATTCTAAATGGCAAAATTGTATATAATACCGCCCTAGCGGCTAGAATTGGTTTGCGCATTTCCGTCTCATTTGCCGAGATTTGTCCTCATATCGCCGCGTAAGATGTTTACACATCAAAAATTATTTTTTTCTAGAGATATCATTTTTTAGTATTAACAAATAAATAAAAAAATATTACTTACATTGTGCACAGCTTTCCAGGATAAAAGTGGCCTACCAGCATCTTTTTCACGTGTGAAATAATGCACTAATTTTAAAATTAAAGCTTGCTCTTTCTCACTGAACCGGTGGGCCATCTCAAAACGATTTTTATTAGCAATTACTCGCGTAAAACACAAACCAACTACCAACAAATCAATAAATGAATTAAATCTGTTATTTGCGATCTGATATTTTGACATTGACGCAAATCGATGTCAAAGATTCCAATTTGGCGGACCAATTTAGTACATACGTTCATTGCATAAAGAAAGATGGAATGATATGACGTAACAGCGCAATAGACTTGAACGAACTTTATAATTGCACTGTATTATTACTGTTAAATCTTTTAGAGCACTAGGTACATCTGTACCTACTACATATTTCTTGGGAGTTTTTAAGGAATCTGCAAATTTTAAAATTTGTTTTACCACCATTGTTGAACCACCTATCGTTCCATTACACATCTTGCATGTATTAATGCATAAAGATTCAAAAATCTTTGAATATATTGAGATGTTCGTCCTTTGAGATCCCAATAAGTTTAAAATAGTATATTATGTAACTGTGTTTGACCATGACAACTTCAAATTTAAAAATAGACAAAATATATAAGATTTTACAGGCTTGTTTTTCCAAGAGTTTAAAACACTGTATATTTCTTTTAAAACTAAACATGCTGACTATATTTGTCTATTTGTGTATTAAAAATTCCAGTCAGTCTTTTTAATTGCGAAATCTAACTTTCTTTTTAATTTTGAAAACGATTTAAAATCAAGTTCATAAACCCCTCGCTTTCTTAGTTTTTTTCAAAGCTGGAAAAGTTATATTTGTTTTAGGTCTATTTAAAAGTTCCCCCATTTTCACAGTTTGTCTCAAATATTCAGTCTGCATTTCTTCGTTTTCACCTTAGTATTCTTCGGTATTCTGTTATGCTTTTTTTATTGCACAGTTTTCTGCGCAAACGTTAACCTGATTCCCAATGCTTTCGCTACTGTTTCCTGGATATTTGTATGTATGTATGTCCACTCTCTCTTTGATTTTCGAAATAGTAAATAAAATTAAGTACCATTCACTTTAAATTGTCATAGTTGCAAAACTGACATCTGTGGATCAAAACAAAAGCCGGTGCAAACTTTTTACTATCGCTGGAAATTATAAACATATCCTCTTTTTTCATATTATTTATGTATGTATATCTTATGTATCTTACTCATTTTATTTGGAGGATATGATCAAATGTAATGCAAGAAAATCAAACTTAAGTTTGTCCTTGATAAATCCTAAAATCGTAGAACTCCCACAATAAGACCTAGTTTGAGTAAATTGGCAAAGTAATAACAATAATATTTTTGTTTTAGTGGGGCGAGATGCCCACATCCGTAGCCTATATAGGCACTGGCCAAATCATGGGCTGGGGCAACAAAGCCATCGAGATCCGCTCAGTCGAGTCGGGCCACCTGGATGGTGTGTTTATGCACAAAAAGGCGCAACGACTCAAATTTCTGTGCGAGCGCAATGACAAGGTATTTTTCTCGAGTGCGAAGAGCGGATCCTCGTGTCAGATTTACTTCATGACATTAAATAAGCCAGGCATGGCGAACTGGTAACATTCGATCGGTGATAAAGATAATCGAGACGCAAATAGTGATTTACAAACTACCACCGGTGCATAGGACAATGATTTTATTTGTGAATCGTAAGTGATAAATGGCTCAGACGAGTGCTAGTATTCTCGTTATACGTATGTGAGCATGATGATAAATAGGTGCTATTTAGATTTTGACTGAACAAAAAGCTATGTTATTCATTAAGAATTTACTGACAAGGTGCTAACTGGTTTTCAGAACTGGTTAAACGATCTTAATTAATTCATTTCCTTTAAGTTAATCGGTTTATTGTATCCTGGTGTGATGGAAAAAATTCAATAATATATTTATATATCAATGAATTTCGATTGATATTCTTTGGCTATACGCCAATATACAATATTTTTTAAATATCCATATCATATTATTAGCATAAGATATTTGGTTTAGAGCTAATCTCCATTGAGATGAAAACGACTAGAGAACCTTGGTATGGTCTCGAATTAAAGGTCTAGGTTTGTTAATGCATGTTCAAAATGTATATTATATTTACCTTCATTTGTCACTATGTCATAGTCATTATTGGTTGTAGTAGTTTATGTTGAAAATGATAAAAACCATATAACACACTTCATATTTTTTAGTAATGCTAATAATAATTCTAAGACGTTCAGTAGTCAAAAAGTTTAATTTCATAGAATGGCCAACTTATAGGAAACTTTGCTATTCAACGATCACGTACCTATTAATAGCATGTTATATTTTTGACACTATACCTCACAGATTAACAGACAGATACGTAAGCAAGCGGCCGCACCGAATTCAAGTCTTTTGAAATTTCACTTCCCGAGGAAGAGTCGGCTTCTTATAAGTACGGACCATTTTGACCCTCCTGATTTGATGAACCATATAATGTTTGCCTTTGGTGCTTACTGGAAATACATTGAAATATTTTATAATGACAAAAAGCGACCGTATACATGCGCATCCAAACTCACTGACGCTCATATTTACCCTACAAACTTTCAAAAGGTGAAAGTCAAATTAGCTACACGTCCTTGGTAAAATTGTTGTAAGTGATATACTGATTTTTTTTGCTCGAGGGTACTTTGTAAGTGATACACTGATTTTTTTTGCTCGAGGGTACTAGCAGCCGACGCGCAAGCGGCTATAGAGGATACCGATAAATTTTGTTTGTTTGATATTTAAATTCTTTGAAGGTCAATTATCCAAATAAATTCCAGGGCTTTGATTATCATATATTTTTGGAAGAGATGATAATATTTTTGTTAAATCAAAAAACGTGTGAGTCACAACAAGGATATAACCTCGAAATGTGCATTTATTAAATGTTGAATGGGGTGACATCACTTCCGCTTTGGAGTTGGTGGTGTTTGGACGTGGAAAGGAAGTCTGATTTTCTAACCTGACTTCGCACGGGAAGTACACGTGATTCACGGCAGAAAGCGTTGGGGGCCCCATCGGTTCGAAAGGGGAAGCCGTGGCCGGTTAGGACAGTGTTTAGGGTGGGTCGCTTAATGTAGGGTCGATTTCCGCGAAGATTCTTCCAAATTCCTGCACGTGAGCATGTGATCTGAAGGAGATCGAGGCGTAGGCCCTGCGGAGATGGGAAGTCTCTCTGACAACAACTGGTTATATTTACATTGTGTGAAGCCCGTTTGCATAAGACACTAGTCGTGCAGTGCATTAGCTTATTTGTGTAAAGATCGGGAATTTCCAGGGGCACAGGCCCGTCTTATTGGAGGTTCCCACGGATTAAGGCCCTTCAAACCGGAATAACGTGTAACGGATGTAGAAGGGTAGCTCTACCTCTCCCTAAGCGCCGGACGAAGGGCGGTGCTGGCGTATTGCCTAGAAGCAAAGCCATTCGGGTTCCCTGAAAGGGGGCTCACAAAACATGCCACACCATGGGGTGACATCACTTTATGGCAACTTACGGGCAATTATGATGTGAATATTTCTAAATAGAATCTAGTTTTTCGATATAAGATATTAAGTGAGGATTATTTCAGATTTCTAACCAGTAAGGCAGGGTCGAAGGTCGAAAATTTGGCGTACATAGACGTTAATGGTTGACCGCCGAAGTCTACAGGCGCCTTTGTGGACGTTTAATCAAACGACCTTTTTTGGTTGTTACAACTAAAGTATTACCACCGCTTTCCGTTTCAGACCCTATGGTTTCTTCACCTGCTTTAAGTGGAGTTTTATTATTACTTTGAATTGTTTTCTCGTCATCCTTCTTTTTAGGAGATTGTAATGGAGACATAAAAGGAGAACAGGGCTGATGAGGAGTAGGAGGGATAGCGTGGCTATGATTATTATCTATAACGCATGGTCTTAAACTGTGACGATTTCAACGATAATCAATATTATTTATTCGCACTATATAGTCATTATTAGGCGAACTCTCTAGAACAACACCCGGTTTCCTTTCACGCATTTTTTTTTTGGAGCAAAACTTGCTGTCCGGGGATTCGATTAGGTAACTTTTGAGCAGACTTGTAATAGGTTTTTTGCCTCTGCTGGCACTCTACTAACTTTTTATGTGTTTCATAAACACCAGAAAAAATATGTTATTATTAAATTCTTTATTTAGTATTTACTAATCTATACAGTCAGTTACAATATTCGATTCACATATAAATATCAATTACTTTACTTAAATAAAATAAACTATACCTCACAAAGATACAACATAATAGAAGTAGAATTCGCAGAACACCTCAACAATCCAAGACAATCAATACAACACAAATCAGATCAACTTTCATCACTATTATCTATATAATAATTTCACATGTCGTTAGCAGGTAAGCTTTAAGTTTCAACTTAAAATCGAAGAGTGAATTTACACTTTTAATTTGATTAGGTAGCTTATTAAAGGCGTCCAAACCCTTAAAAAATAATGAATTCTGCCCAAGTTTTCTATTCCGCGGTGCAATAAAAAAGTTATTCTGTTGCCTTGTATTATGAGAATGGATCTCACCCACATAAATCAATTTATTGACCAAGTAAGATGGTGCACAACCAGTCTTCAATTTAAAAATGAAAACCATAACCTGAAAACTAAAATATTCCAACACTGGCAGCCAGTGTAAGCACTGATGCATCTGCTTAATAGGGGTATATCTAGAGCAGCAAAGTATTAACCTCATTGCTCTGTTCTGTAATTTTTGCATTCTTGCAATTTCATTTTGGTTTAAAGTATACAAAACAGTGGCACAGTAATTCAAATGTGGAAACACAAGTGTATTATAAATCATTAACTTCGACCAAAACGACAAGTAAGAAGAACATCGAGACAAAAAATTTATAGAGAAACTAAGCTTTGAAATGACACAACCTGCATGGTCCTTAAAGTTTAATTTATCGTCAACTATTACACCCAAGTATTTAACTTTCCTAACCTGTTCAATTCTGTCATGCCCTATAAAAATGGAGAAATCATTTAGTACAAAGTCTCTCTTTATGCTATCTGGACCAAGTACCATAAACTGACTTTTGTTAGCATTAATGCTCAAAATATTTTTACACAAGTATTCATAAATTGTGTGCAAAGCTTTATTCATTCTCACAACTGTATCTTTCAGACTTCTACCAGAAGCATACACTAAAGTGTCATCCGCAAATAGATGCATATCTACATTTACCACTCTCACTATATCATTAATATATAAAACAAAAAGCAGGGGACCCAAAATACTTCCCTGTGGTACACCATAATCACTGTGAACATTGTTGGAACACATTCCATTTATTCTCACCCTCTGTTGCCGATTTTGTAAGTAGTTACTAAACCATCGCAGAACAACGCCCCGTAATCCAAAACTATGTAACTTGTTTACCAGTAAGTTGCGATCTATCGTCTCAAAAGCGCGCTGTAAATCTAAAAAAACCGCAAGTGTAGCATGCCCCTGATCCACCATACACTTCCACTCATCCAACACACACTGTAATGCCGTTTCACAGCTGTGATTTTTTCTAAACCCAGATTGCCTATCATTCAGTAAATTATTAGTGTCAACAAAGTGTAATAACTGTTTGTATACATGCCTTTCTAAAATCTTTTCTATGGCCGGGAGCATATTTATTGGACGAAAGTTAGAGGCCTTAACACATTTTTCTTTTTTTTGTATAGGTACTATTGTCGACAATTTTAAGTCAGTAGGAACAACACCCTGCTCCAAGGAAGAATTTATTAGGTTTAACAATGGATTCTCCATACTAATGTAAATACTTTTAATAAAACCGATATCCAGGTCATCAGGACTATTTTTATTTTTAAAAGAAAAGACAATTTCCCTCAGTGTGGCTCTATCCAGGAGAGTAAACTCTGAAAATAAAACTATGGCATTGACGTGAGTGTCCAAATCATCCAGATACTGATAATTCGTCTGTCCCACTTTATTCACAATGTCATCTATACTTTTCACATAAAAACGATTAAGTTTATCAGGTAAAACATTTGTGTCGCTAACTATTTCATTATCAAACTCTATCTCTTTTATTAAAAATTTAGAGTTATTTTTTGGAAACACAGTTTTTAAAGCATTCCACATTTCTGACGGATTGTTCCTACAACTATCTATTTTTGACTCAAAATACTCAATTTTTTCTTCCCGTATTACTTTTACAGCATTGTTTCTGTTCTTTTTATATTCATTATGATTATGATTGTTCTTGTTGGATTTATACTCCCTATAACTAATATCTCGCATTTTTACCGCCTCCTTGGTTCTTTCATTCCACCAGGGTTTAAATCTAGAACAAATTTTAATTTCTTTTTTCGGCGCTATTTCATTTAAAATATTCATTATCGTTTTATAAAGAGTTCTGTATTTCAAATTGACGTCCCTAACAGAGAAATCCCACCTTACTTCCAATAATTTTTCATTAATTAAATTATAATCAATTTCCCGTCCGCGAGACATCAATATTAATGGAACGCTCCGAGGGCTTTCTGAATTGGATACTTCTAAAGATATAATATAATGGTCACTTATTTTAGGGGTTTGCATTATGTCAACTGTCATTTCGTCAAAATTAGTGAAAACCAAATCAATTATGCTACCAGTGTGCAAAGATTCCCTGGTAAAGTCGCATACTTTCTGATTCAATCCTATTTCCTGCGTATATTGTTTAAGCCTGTTGGAATAATAATCATTTGAATTCCAGTTAATATTAAAATCACCCATAATTATAAGAGGGATACTAACGTCACAAGCAAACTCATTACACCATTCCTCAAACAAATTCAAAAACACAGAATCACTACTACTTGGCGAGTGATAAACACAAACTATCCTAAGATGTTTTTCAACAATCCTTATTTCAACATTCAACAACCAGCAGTTTTTTTCAATTATAATTTCTTTCACATCCATCACTCTAACATCATCTTTGATATACATCTGAACCCCTCCTGTATGTCTGCTGTGACTATCCACCCTTACACACTGATAACCAGCCACGTGTACTTCAGAACTCTGTATTTCACCTGTCAAATGAGTTTCTGATATGCAAACAATTAACGGTAAACTTTTTAAAATTAACGCATGAATCTGGTCAAAATGGGCCAAAGTGCTGCCTGAATTTAGGTATAGTATATTATTTTTCTTAAATACCCTCTCTCTCTTACTGTCCGCTATATATTTTCGCTTGTTATCTGTACATTTTGAAAATTTTCCTGACGCGTCATTTCAACACAAGTATTACTGGTTAAAAAAATTAAATTCTTCCTTGCACGGAAACCGTCAAGCAAGATCACCTCAGAGATAAGTCTACACACACCTTTCTTATAGCTTACTGAATTATTTATATTAAGATAGGAAATGTTTCCCTCTGAGTATCTATTTAGTTTATTTGCATATCCCTCGAGCCTAAAATTAAATTTTTCGATACAGCTACTATTTTGATTATTTGCTCTACTAAATATGGGCACAGAAGTGAATATAATATTAGTATGAGTAGAAAATTTTACCTTCTGATTAATATCTCTAAATGATGGGTATTGATTGCTTTTACAAAAGTTGTTTGAACCTGCAAGTATTATAATAAAGTCATTCCTAGTATATCCCTTAGCCAACTGGACAATATCACCAATACAGCTATTAAAACACGCCCCTGGTTTAATAATTGTTTCGATTTGAAAATTCTTTATATATGCTTTCAATTTATTTCCAATATTATATCCGTACTGATCACACAGAATCAGAACCTTATTATTTTTTATTTTATCATTAGTATTTCCGATGTATTGCTCCTCGACACTTCCACGATCTTCAGTTATTTGGGTTCCCTGGTTCCTCCCTTCAGCTTCCTGATATACAGCATCCCTCCTATTTTCCTCGAAGTCAAAGATTGTAAGCTTCAGGTTTTTAATTTCAGTGGCATAAAATTCATTTTCCATTGATAAAGTTTCTATAGAGGTCTTCATACTATTGATTGTATTCATTAATTCTGCCTTCATTTCCCGATAGTAGTTGAGGTCCTTGGTATTCTCCTCTATTATCCTTTCTAATTCATTTATTTTGCTTTTATATGCTGTCAATTCTTGCATCAGATGATCCATCCTAGTCACACTTCCGTCATTATCTTCACCCTCCACCGTCTGTACTTCAACATCAACTGCTCCAAATTCAGCCTGTATTGCGACATGCTTCTGAACAGCCTGTCCTGTCTGGGTCGATGCGTCAGCAAAATGTCTGTGAGGTTCTTTATTCAAACTTGATTCAATTTTGTTTTGAAGTTCTTTGTTGATGTTATTCAGCCTTTCAATTTCTTTAGTATTTTCCTCTTCAGCAACTGCCGCCTCTTGGGCGAACGTGACTGAACTTCTTTTTAATCTTTTAATATAATTATTTTTTTCATCAAGTTCTGCTTTTAAGTCTTTAATTATATTTCTTAATTCTTCACCGACACTAAACTCTCCATCTGTTACACACTCTGCACACACCCTAGAACACCATATTAGGTTGTCTCGACTCTCTACATGTCCCTTGTTCCTTCTTAACACACAATTTTTGTGGAATACATTTTTACATATTAGACAGTACCAGTTTGGTTGTTCCTTAGACTTACAACATTTAAAAGAGGTTGCCATTATTATATTTACCCTAGTACTATTTACCCACTATCACCTGTACACATGAAAAATTTATAATGTATTTTAGTTCAAACTTCTCATGTTTTCAATTTAAGTCCGGTCCTGTGACAAATGAACGAGGTCAGTGTTCAACACAATAAACATAAACTCGTAAAAAAGGGACTTCCTTGGTATTTTATGCACTGATAAGAAAGAATTTGGTATTTTATTAGAATACTTAAATTACCGATACGATGTATAGTTTTTCTCCAAATATCTCACAAAACCAAGCCATTCACAAACTCAACCACTAAAAATCAATAACACTAGACATTGTAAATAGTTACATATAAAACTTATTATCCAACGCCAAGTTAAAACATCCTGATTTAGGCACTGAGAGTAGGGTTTTAAGTAGAAGGCTTAAACTTAAGACACTGGGGGGAAAGTTTGACTTAGGTGTGGTATTGTAATTTAATATTGAC
>MU182895.1:99259-147630 GCA_016904865.1 Pissodes strobi | reverse complement strand
TGGGGGGAAAGTTTGACTTAGGTGTGGTATTGTAATTTAATATTGACAGAAAAGGATCTTCATTTTCTTGCAGAGATTGTAAAAACAATCCTTTAATGGTTTGGATGGTCCGCTCAACAATGCCATTACTCTTGGGATACATGGGACTTGATGTATGCAAATCAATATTGTATTTTTTAGCAAATAAATTAAACTCCTGAGAATTAAATGGAGGGCCATTATCAAAAGAAATCTCCTCAACAATTCCATAAAGTGAAAATATATTTTTAAGACAAGTTATGACACTTTGTGCTGTCTTAGATGTTAACTTATTGACGACGGCAAACTTACTGAAATAGTCCACTATAACTACCAAATCTTGATTTTTAATTGCCATGAAGTCATTCCAATTTTTTGCCATGGGAGATCGGGCAGTTTGTGGGGTATTAATGGCTCCTTCTGATTACTTTTTGAATACATTTGACAAGTGAGACATCCTAGAACAGATTTTTTTTTATATTAGCCCTAGCTCTTTTTTTACATGACACAACTCCTTGATGAGTTTAATGAATGATGTTAAGAAACTCAGCTCTGAGGAATTCTGGTATTATAAGTCTTTTTTGAAAAAATAAGACATTTTGGTGTAAATGGATGTCAGTTTTAAAATTCCAAAATGACTTTACTGCTGAAGGAAGACTGTTTTTGTGTTAAACCTGCTGTAGAATTGGATCTTCGTCTATTGCTTTTTGTAATCTAATTTGATTTTCTTCAGAAGTTGAAATGACTGAAAACACATACAGGTCGTCATCTAATTATTTGTTTGAGATATTATTGGATAAGGGGTCTCGGCTAAGTGTATCAGGGGCTGATTTTAACCCATAAGGAAGGCGTAAATATCTGTACCTACCAAAAGGAGTAATAATTATACAGAGGAGGGAACTTTCATAGTCTAATGGGATCTGCAAGGAAGCTGAAGAGGCATCTAATAGCGTAAAATAATTTGCGTCCGATAACTGCGAAAACAAAAAATCTGGTGTGGGTATTTGGAAAAATTCACGCTTTACAAACTTATTTAGATTCCTTGGGTCCATACACAGGCGCATGAATGGAACCAGAAGGTTTAGCGACCACCACAATTGGGTTCACCCAGTCTGAAGGCTCATCAACAGGTACTAGGATGCTATCTTTAACAAGCTTATCTAATTCTTGTTTTACTTTGATTCTTAAAGCTATAGGCACTTTTCTACAAGCACTGACACAAGGTATTGTATTATCTTCTAGAATAATTTTGTGTTTTCTATTTATTTTACCTATCTGAGAAAAAAACTTTTGAATTTATCAAGAATTTCTTGTACATTATTGTCTACACTCATACTTTTAACGTCTAGTTTAATGTTACAGGAATTATTGGAATTAGAAATGTCCTTTGATACTGAGTCAGTTTTTTGACTATTTTTAATTAGATTAAGAGCTTGAATACCAGGTAGCCCCAGAAGTGACTTCGGCCCCGAGTCATTTAAAACATAAAAAGACAAAGCTTTAGGGACATTCTTAAAACTACAATGTAAATCAATTTGATCAATTACAGTTATGTTATGACCAGAATAGGACGAGAATTTTGATGAATCTGAAGAAAGTTGATCCAAACCTACCTTAATAAATTAAAGTCCTGGTTTAAGATATTAACTGAACTACCTGTGTCAATTTTTAAATTGATAAACAATTTATTAATTTGAATTTTTTCAAACCATTCTATTGAGTTGACCGAGTTTTCTATGACCAACCATGTAAACTGAAGATCATCTGCATCTATACCTATATAATTTTTACCACAAGCTGAGCCGTAAGCATTGCCAGTAAAAGGCTCACACTCATGTTCATCGAGAACATGTTCCTCGACATGCTTGCAAGTACAAGTGTCTTGTTCAATGTTATGAACAGGCTGTTGACAAAACTTACGGTAATGGCCCGGTTGGCCACAACTAGAACAAATTCTTCTGAAAGCTGGACATCTATTTTTCGAATGATTTAAGCCACACTAGCTGGCTCGAAGTTTGAACTGTTG
Source organism: Pissodes strobi (assembly GCA_016904865.1). Lineage (NCBI taxonomy): Eukaryota > Metazoa > Arthropoda > Insecta > Coleoptera > Curculionidae > Pissodes > Pissodes strobi. Next base: position 145,586 of record MU182895.1, on the reverse strand, counting down.
TCTTTATTAATCCGAGAGGCACTACAATGTTCACAACATTTTTGGTTACTAACTTTTAACTTTGAAAATTGTCTTGACAAGGATTTTCCATGATGATACACTTGATAGTTTTTTGAAAACTGTCTTCTAATAACACTGACATTACTAGAATCCAAATCAGTGTTTTAGCTATTTCACGTTGTGTGTTGACACTGCTTTCCATAGACCTGGCAATGTTAATTGCTTCTTGCAAGTCTAAATTTGAAAATTGTAATAATTTTTCCTGAATTCTAGGGTCACTTACCCCTAGAACGATCTCTGTCCCTAATAAGAACATCTCTCTCTGCGAATTCACATGTAGAAGCCAGCTGCTTTAATGATGTGACAAACTGATCTATAGTTTCGCTTGACGACTGATCACGCTTAAAAAAACTTAAAATGTTCGAAAACTAGATTTTTAAGTGGATTGCAGTACACATCAAACTTCTTCAATACACACTCTAACTTTGTTTTTTCTTCACCTTGTTCATACTCAAGAGTATTGTAAATTTGTATTCCTTCATCATCTAACGAATGTAACAAGATTGCTGTTTTATGTTCTTCAGATTTACTGGCTTTACCACTGGCCAACAGAAATATTTCGAATTTCTGCTATCCACAACCGCCACCTATCCGCAACATTGCTTCCGACAAAAGCTATCCAATATTTTGCACTCAGCCATAACTAATTCTCATATTTGATATCAAACTAGTCACATAAATTACAGACAGACAGCAAAGTCTCATCTAGATACAGACACAAGAGTCTAACTACTATCTTGTACCGCGGATCTATCACTCAAAGGTTTCCGCTACATAGCCCCTTTTCTCTGTGAATATCTCTACCAGTCCCAGAAGCTATTGACGGTAAAATATCGTTTAAACTGTTTACTTTGCACGTTTACGCGCTGCCACCATGTAATGTATGCTGTTTAAGGATTCAATTAAACAAGACATGAATATAGGTTTTTAACAAATAGATTTATTTGTTATTACGTTTATAAACTTAAGGGGCTTTGACTGACAACCACTGATCTACGAGTTCTTGACAACGGGGACAGATTTGTTCCTCGAAACGTCGACCAGTTTCCTTTAGATTTTTCAGCTTCGTTAGGGTTACTAAACTAGCACTGGAGCCAGAGCCGAAGAGGCTCTACTTTCTCCAAAATTGAAAACACATGTGGAGCCAAAGGCGAGCAATAAGAAGAAACATGAATCCTCCACAACAATATAGAACATATTTACATGAAGTTTTATTTACGTTAATCCAATACAATTCAATTTGAAATTTATGTATGATAAGGATAATTATATAACCAATATTTTATATTATTCTCTTAAAAGTATTATCAAGATTCAACAATTTTTATTAATCATAATAATTAAAAACAATTGTCCGGTATTTTTATAACCCATTGGTGAGGCTAGTCTTTTTCGTGAGACCACCCTATTATCTAAACGCATTAATGCGAACAGCACGTGCCCTAAATCTACAACTAATTTGCCGCTCTTTCGCATCTGTTCTGTTAATCTGTGTGTACTTTGAAATAATTATTTTTAATTTATTAACATTCGCTATCTACAGAAATAGAACGGTTTTACCCATTAAATTTTAAGATTTCATTTGTGTAGGTTTTTTCGGACACTTGTCAAAATTCTAAAGCATTCGGTTATAAAAATATTATTCTAAAGATGTACAATGATGAAAGGCTTGTGGATCTCAATTATCCGGGGTCAAACTAGCAGCTAGCAATTAGTGGTAAACACAATTAATTATTTTTAAATCTCTTTTCTTCTTTTCTTTTTTTTTTTTTTTTTTGATAGGTTACACTTCTGATCTTTTAGGCTTGCAGTACAAATACTTCAATATGGCTGATTATTTTAAGTTTACCGTTTCGTCATAATAGTGCCATAAGAAAACGCATGGTGTGATATAACGGTAAAGATGAAATAATCAATTTATACCAATATTTATTGAAAAGTTATTGATATAGATCTTAATCTAGTTCTAACCCAGTTCCAATTATTACTCAAATGTATGCTAAGAATAAAATTATATGCAATTGCTTCAACAGTATTGATTTGGCATTTATCTTGATTACTTCTTTAATTTGTAGTTTGTATTTGGTTTTACATTCAAAGAATAGTACCTATTTATCATATATGCGCACTTCGTTCTAGATGTTGTCTTAGTTGATTGACGTTTGCTGAGGTCTAAGAGAACAGTATTGGTGCTACTAAATCTGTTAATTTGTTCCATTTTGAACGCAAATAATATTCGCGACCAATTTTTGTCATTTTTATTTTTGACAATGAATAAATTGAAAATCAATTGTTATTCACCAGGTGGAATGCTGTCATCTTACTACAAAGTGGTTGACAATTAAATTAGTAAAAGTTGATTGAAATACAAGTAATACTTTATATGTTCAATTTCGCTTGAAAGCTGCACAAATAAGAAAATATCAGCAAGTGTACCATTATAAAAATATTTTAAACACAAACTTCTCATTTTAATCTTGACTTTATCTTATATTTAAGGTTTTAATTGACATTATGAAAATGGACTTTGCGTAATAAACTGATCCAAAACTATATGTTGAATTTAAGTCGAGAACGGATGCAAATTATATTTCGATTATTGTTCATAAAACACCTGAACACCACTTTTTATAGTTGAAAAGACAGTATGAAGTTGAGAAATTATGTTATCTATTAGATTTCAATTTAGCCATGCACACAGGCAGTGAGCACCTTTTTCAGAACGTGGACCCCCAAGGAAGCTGCAGCTCTTTAAACAACCTTTAATAACCGATAACTGTGTGGTGACTTCTCCAAAAAAAAAGTTAGATCATGTGGAAAATGTTTAACGTCCCATGCACGATGAGGTTCGCCTAGCCGCGATTCATGAGGTTGAGACACAGACCGTAACGTTAATGTTGTTTCAACTGCTCTCTGCATAGCCGAGGTCGCATCATTGAAACCGCCGCACAGTGGGGTATTTGAATTAAGGTCTGATCGAAATTGTTTTTTAATCAGATACTTCTTAATAACGTTTTAAATTAAGTTTTTCTTCTTTTGACGCAATCTGAATTTTCTTGAAAGCTTACAGTAGGATGACCACTTTTACAAGCCTCTGCTGGTTGATTGGTTTTCCTTTGAATGTATGCTTGGAGGTTTTTAAATTCCTGATCTCGGCTAATTTGAGATATTCGATAAAATAAATTCTCCACTTTCATTTTCAACACATCTTGATGTGTTTCTATAAAAGAACCACACATAGAGAAAGAAAGAAAGACAGGGAGAAAATATGACATTTGTAAAATATTCAGACACTGGACCAGTTTGTTTAATTTTGGCCAACAAGAAGCAAAAAGTAGCAGCCAGTTTTGTCACCATAAAAAATTTGAATGTTTACTTCTAAAGAGTCATGTTGATGGCGCCCCCTGCAAGTTAGAGCTAAATTAATATAGATGTAAAATTTCTAATATCAGAAACCCTTAAATACTAAATTTCAACAATATATTGACATTATTTAGAAAATTATACGGAAAAAAACAAAAATAAAATTAAAATTTTAACAGCCTGTATCTTGGAAACTATGCACTTCCGGACCTATGTTTATGGGAACTTTTTTTCATAAAATGACCTAAGAAATCCCGCCCTTAAATATTGCCGCGTCTTTTTTAAACACCCTGATAGTTGACGGAGGTGTCAGAAAATAGACCCCATTTTGCTTCATAAGCTACTACCAACTAATGCTATGATGAAAACCTGCTCAATATGCCTATTCATCTAAGTGGGACGCAAACCTCATAGTCGCCAGCTATGTAGTTCTCGTCAGTTTCTAGGTCGATATTTGTTTTCGGGTGCTGCTAACGACTTCTCGTGAATCCCTTGGGGTTCCACGAATTCTGGACTGAGAAACACTGCAAGACGGAATTTAAGATTACATCAAATAGGGTATCACAAAATAACTGAAATAAGTTGACTTACCTGATTAAAAGCAAAAAAAAATAAAAGTGACAAATTTAGTGCGCTATTTAATAAAAATAAAGTACAAAAAGCACTTATTTATTTGATTTCTAATTTGGGTATTTTTAACTTTGAGCAATATTAAGGATTTAAAAATAGTTTTTAATTTATTCAACATTTGGAACATAATTTTCCGCTGTATTACTACTTCTGATATTAATTAAAGGCAGGCTTTAACATTTCAATCGAAGGACAGGAACAAATACGAACTACTCGTGAAACTTTGCATTTATTTACTATGAATAAGTTTGGTGCCAACCAATATTTAGTGACAGATAAATGCTCACTAAGCTGTAAATATATCCCAAAATAAATAGTGTAATAATCCTCAATTTGATTTCATATCAATATTGGGGTTATCTTTGTATATACACTTTTGCATAAAATTTGTATTGCAAGTTAATATTCCTCTAGCACTAAGAATACGCTATCAGGCAAAAAGTGAGTAATAATTTAAATCAAATTCCCGTCGAACTTAACAAAAACGGCGATATTCTATTAGTTTATTATATAAAGCTGTCAAAACCGTGTGTTAGAGGTTGATGGGAAGAAAATATCTTATTTTCTATTTATTTTTTTTGTATTTTAGTACTTTCAAGTCTACGCAAATTAGTATATTAAGATACTAGTTTTGAAAGACTATTTTTTCGCACGAACACGACATTAGAAAGCGACCCGCTTGCGGGGAAATTTCCTAACGTGCTCTAAATGTCTTTTAAAACGTGTATTTTATACAATTTTTTTTTCTATTTTGTTAGTTTTTTAATGAAAAACATTGATTTATCCTAGTCCCGATAAGCAATTGCGCGGCCGTCTTGTCATTTTTGACGTCTTAGTAGAAATTGCATTCAAAGCGGTGTCGCAATTGTTGCTAGTGGACCTTGACATTGAACAATTTTGTTAATTTCATAGCGACCAGTCAACCAAAGAAGTGTCGAAAAGAAGTTCTTTTCGACACTCCTTTGTCGAAATGGTATAATTTTGAACGCAAAATAGAAAAAGAATATGTTGCAGTTCGTATCATTTTTGACACGTTAATATGGCATATTATTAGTAATACAATATACTACAAATCTTGATTCTTTCCCAAAATTTTCACGCAGGAATTGTAGTTTCATCAACTAATGATTGGTAGTAATTAGAATTAAGTTCGACCGATAGACCTTCACGTTCTTGCAATTTTGTTATCAATTTATCGTACTCTACACTTTATTTATTTTAAATTTTATGGCACTCTACACTTTATTTTTATTTTTTTGAATTGTGGATATTTCCTCATGTTTAAATATTATAAATAATGTTAGTCTTGAAATCTAAAATCATACACTTTCCGAGTTTTATAATGTAGTTGATCATAAAGACATAATAGACTTGTGAAATGTAAGATAAATGAAACACACATAGTATAGTATCCTTTGTATTTTGCAATCTGTAAGCATTTATGGCCTGGAAAATTGAGTTATCCCTAAAGTATATTTAAATATTTACGCTAAGATTAATTTCTCGAATTCTATGATTTTATGGTATGCAGAGATCAAAACCTTGAAAAGGAAGGGTGAAAATAACTGTTCAGTTTCCTCGCGTCTTCGGATAAAAACATTGAGTTTTGTTTTTGACAGCTGGTGACACATTAAATGCCGAAACAACGCGGGACTAGTTAATTATCCCTTGAGAAGGAAATACAATTAGTATGTAATTTTTTTTGTTTATTTGTATAGGTTCGAAGGCCAAATTCCAAGAAATACAGCATTTCAAAAGTACCTATACATTATTTTTATAAACATAAAGCTTATCCCCTTCCTCCCTTATCATATATTATGTAGTTATTGGATACTACAAAGAAGTGAAATTATTGGGATATCCACTTTTTCTAGGCCTTTATGAAATTTATTTTAATCACAACTACATTTCTTAGAGACTACTGGAAGATATGTTACTTCCTTTTATATTGTTACTCCTTCTTGTCTAATAGTGTAAACACTTTTGTATCTTTATTTTTAGATATCAGTCATAGGATTTTATACTAAACCTACATTTTAGTAAAATTTTATATTATATTTTTGAAAGTATATGTTTATATTTTGGTGCAATTTAAGACTGTTTTAGCTATTTTTGGCCAAGTGTCACTGTAGTATCAACTCATGTTTTATTATATAATCATAATTGTGAAATAGCCCCTATACCTTTATTTTTTTTACTTGCATAAAATGCCCATATTTCCTTACTTTTCTCTTTTTAATTATTTCCAAAGAGATGTTATAAGTGTGATTTTTTTTAATATAGAAAATAACTTATATGAATATCATTTTATTATAATTCAGATATAAAGTTATATTATCAACTTACAAGCGTATTATTTTTTCACATACCCTATTGATTTTGGATTATTCCCTATTATATAAAAATATATTTTGGATGCATTGTATAATATTACTAAATTAAAAACTTTTGTATTCCATGCATAAATGTATGCATGGAATACAAAAGTTTTTCATTTAGTACATTTCGTACATGCACACAGCCTTCACTCTTCATTTGTATAATATTATGTTTAGTGCAATTTGAGGTAATCATTAGTATCGAGGTGAAATACTAGGTTTATAATCTAATATAGCTTTCAAGGAAACAATAATTTAATTTTTATAGAAGTCTAAATTCCAATTCTTGATTGAAACAGTAAATAAACCGCAAAAACTAAATAAATAAAGGGCTAATAAAAGTGGTAACCAAAGGTTTGTTGCAGTAACCCAGTGTTAAATTGTATCTTTTTATTTCGTCTACGTACAATAGTAAGTATTAAAAACAGCTTAATTTTGAAGGTCACATTGTAACGGAATATATGTTTATTCCGCTCCATTAAAACTTCGGTTCATTAGCAAATGATTCTCGGTATTCAATATTTAAGTTGCCAGTGACATCTATTTACGAATGGATTTATTTCGTGTAAGTAACGATTTTAGAAGCACTAGTACGCTGTTTTATGCCTACAATTTGTGGATTTCTTTCACTGTCGATTACTATATTTAATAGTGACATCTATTCGCGAATGGGCTTATTTCGTGTGGTTAGCAATTTGGGAGCGCAGTACGCTATTTTATACCCACAATTTATGAATTAAATTGACTATAGATTACTATATTTAATATTGGGTATTTCTATAGCTTGACGCTGCGTGATCTATAGTGGTAGTCACATGATATAAATTATCCAATTAAAAGATCGGAGAACATAATTTGTCGAACGTCTTAAATTTTAAAAGCGAGGTCGTTTATTGTGTCGAGACGCCGATGATGGGTGGGTGCTAGTTTTTAATCTTGAAACATTTTATTCATCTTGCAGTATATTTAACTAATTCTTTCATTTTTAAATACATAATTAATATTTGTTCATGATTCGTTAGTCTTATTCGACTTGGAAATTGAATTTTCAGTAGAATTTCTCCGAATTTTCCCTCATAGTATTGCTGGCTTTAATATTTTTCTTTTCAGACCCATTTAATTAAATTTTTAGTTTAATTGTTACATCAAGTATATAATAATTAGCACTCGCCCTGTCTCAACACTGATGTACCGATATTCTTTGCATTTATGAGAGGTTAATCTAACATATGTAAAATTGTCTGTTTTTTTTTTCTTTTATCTAAATTTCTATCTCAATGTGAGATAGTGATTATCTTATATTTAATTAATTGAGGCGTAATTACGCTCAACTATCGTTTATGTGCCAAGGGCCGAAATAAAAAGTAATAGAAATTACTTATTTTGAGTTATAAGACTCGTTATTAGAGGTTGTACCTCTATTTTTTTCTATTTATCATCAAATTCAAGTTATCTTTTATTTAGATTTACCGAGAGTCACTGAATTGGAACGTAATATCATAATTTTCTTTTGAATTTTAAATTTCAGTCATTATTTCTTTTGAATTTCATATTTTAAAGTAAAGAAGAGGATATCTTGAGTAACAGTAGTTATTTATAATTTTTGCTCAACTTAAAATTGTAATTCAAGTTTCTGATTATATCTGCTTTAACCAGTAAATTTTCAAATTGATGATTGCTTCCTCATGTGTAACATTGTCACTAATGTTCACATTATATTTCCCTGAATATTATTTAATTGACATTATACATTGGTCTAAGACTTGTTTATTTCTCCCTACATGTAATAAATCTACCTGTTGGCTGGCCGAAGACACGTCGATGTAGCAGACCTGTAGAGGGAGCCAACACTTGGTTAACCTATAAGTCCTAGATTAACCCACTGACATTATCTTGGGAACAGGCAGAAGCGGTTCCAGAAGAGGTTCCAATACGATCGCATGATTACAGAATAACAACGAAGTTATAGTCAACAGCACGGGTAATAAGTTTCGAAAAGAATGCGATAAAAAAAATTGATTTCACTCAGCCCCTATCAAAACAGTTAAAAACAAAACTACTGCTACTGACGGCCTTCGCCGCCACCTGTTTTTGTAGGGTTTTTCTCCTCTGCCCCTCAGCCGTCGAACTGCATTAGCGGCAAGGCCGACTGTACGTATCAGTCAGTCAGAAGATAAACATATTGTAAAGCCCAACTGTATTCAATTTTCTATCTGTCATAATTAAATTTTTTAATCTTTTACATTGATTTTAATTCTCATTACTAAGTCAGTTTATTCATAAACTTTATTTCAAATAATTTCATCAATTATATTTGTAATTTAAATATATTGCTGTTTTGAAAGTTATCTCTTTAATTTATCGCAAGATAGAGATCTGGGAGACATCTCTGCTAATAAAAAAACATCGACGGACGCCCTAATGAAAATAAAAACTAGTCTCATACATACAAAATGGCGCACAATGCCATACTTAATTAAATAAATTAACTTTCGCTACAAATTGGCGACTGAGTTAGATATCATAACAACATTATTTATGATTTCATAGGAAAGCTGTTGCACCAGAAAAAGTTCATTAATACCATTTCTGAGAGGGAAATATGATATATTCTAGATTTTCTCCATCTCATATTGAAGATAATCAATCATAGATTGATTGCGCAGATTTAATATATCGCAAGACATAATTTTTATTTTGGTTCTGTAAGCTTTCATCTTCATTATAACAAAAAATATTTTAAAAAAAAAACCTTAAATTTAATTAAAAAAAAAACCTTTAATTTAATATAAGCTAGACAAAATACACTGCTGAACATTAGGTTGCTTAGTGCAAATTATAAGGCAATTTTGAACACGTATCAACGTATGAGACTGTTTCATTGAGATTTCAAAAAATTAAAGTTAGATTGAAACTTGTGTGTACCAGAACAGGGCAATGCAAGATATGAGCAAGATAGAAGAAATAAGCCTGGCATAAAATTTTCTATATTGTGGCGGTTTTTTTATGGTTCTTGTTACACCTACAGTTTATGAATAGAATCATTTTATGGTTTTATTAGACCAGAGCTAGGCACGAGTAAAATAAATATATTCGTACGACCTACAAGTACTCAAAAAATGTATTTGTAAGTACTTTACTCGTAAGTAATTTTATAGTGGCAGTATACGATTACGGGTAGTAATCGTAAAAGTACGAGTAAAGAGAACGAATAGTTTTACAAAATTATGCTAATAATAGAGGGCTCAAGAAAAGAATCAAATTAAAACAAAAAATAATGTCTTTAATAGTAATAATACTCGTAACCTGATTTTTCGTTGTATATTTAGGTATACAATTTATATTGCTACGCATATTTTTAAATACGTAAAACTATATATTTCGAAAGACCTGTTGCTTTTGCCCTTTGTATACAGCCAACAACATTGAGTGGGTATTGATACAGAACAGCTTATACGTTTTTGTTCGTGTTTAATTGCAAGTTTTGTGGTAACTGATACATAGTGTAATTATGCCTCAAGTGTGACTGTAATGGAAACTATAAAAATGGGCCTAAAGTTCATGTTTTCGGTTTTCCAAAGGGCGTAAGTTTAGAAGAAAAATGGCTAAAAGCTAGACCCTTGGAGCCCACAAACAAGACGAGTATGTGAAGCTCATTTTCCTGAAGGTAGTCTAATAAAAAAGTATTGAAACACTGGTAAGTTTTTAACAACAGATTTACTAAAATCACGTCTAAATGAAGACTGTATTCCAACTTTTTTTTTTTTTAATTGCCCTTACATTGGTAAACTTATTTATCAAAATACGGCCAACTAAATATGAAAAACTCAAAAATATTGACGAGATAAGTTTGTTAAAAGATCTTGAAATAAGCAAAAATTGAGTTTGAGGAGCACGAAAAATTATACATTTTGGGGAGTTTATTGTCAATTTTTTTTTACATTTAAACTACCAAAAATTGGCAATTTCAAGCAGACTCTAGAAGATATATTTGCTAAATAAATACAGGCAAATGGCAGGTGGTCATTATCATATTTCTGTGGGACGTTTATATGAATTCAGTCTATATTAACGCTTCACTCTTGCAGTTTTGGCCGTATTAATGTTAATTTAAGTTCTGATTATGACCCAGATGAAAATTGTTCTTTCCAAATTAAAACTTTATTGTCTCAAATTTTAATAAATGACGAACACTCAGGATATCAAGGATTTATTGACGTTAATTGCATATTTAGGTGGTTAGGTTTGTTATATTACGGTAACAAAAAACTAAAATGGAACAGCTGTAAACAGACCGTTCATGCTTCACTTCACTTTGGAATATTACACACTGAACAAAAACATGTCTCTAATTTCGATGGAATCATAATGGAAAAGACGTTTTAAAAATAATTCTCAAAAGTATTGCCAATACCCTCTAAAAAAATTATTGCACTAAAATAGCGACTACCTATTAAAAAAAAAGAAAACTATACATTATCGAAGTAAGCCATATGCCTACCTATACACGCAAAAATATTTTTTACAACAACATTTAATTTGGGACCTATTTCTATAATGCAGGTATATAGTTTTTATACCCAACACTATATTTTTAAGTTTTTTTTTATTATTTTAAGTAATAATAATTAAGAGAAGGTATGGAATAGTTCAGTATATTTATTTATGTGTAATAACATTTTTTTCAGTGGTATAAAAAATTTATTATACATAAATACATGTCCTGAATTTTGGCGCAGGTGTAGGGAAGTTGGGAGCCTTACTACACCTGGTATTAAACCTAAACTCAAACATAACTTTTGGGATTTCTCACGAAGTCCGTCATATAGCTAGTGTTCTTTAAAATAAGTTTCTTTTGGTTTTAATAAATATTAGTGTATGTATCCTCTCATAATATGATTAAAATTGCATGGTCTACATGGACATCACACAACAAGCACTAAGGCGTTGTTATTGAGTGGGTATTGCATGGGCCATGAACTGAAGCAGTTCTATTCATAGACTATTAGGATACTAGGCAATAGAAACAATCACAAATTTAAGCAGTTTTTATTCACAAAATTTTTCAATATTCTATGGAAGTATTTGAAAATTGAAATTTAAAAGTATTCAATTTGGATAATTTAGTTAATGTAAAATCTTAATTATGAAACTCAGTCATCCTCTTCTTTCTTGTAGAATTTATATTTTCCTCTCATGTGCTTAGGAAGGGCGCATGTTCCTGAACATGGGATTTGTCCAGGAATTTCACAAATACAGTGTCTTTCACAGCCCGCTCCAAAGTTAGCTGGATTATCAATCTTTTCCTTCACAATAAGTTCTGCCTTCAAAACTTCTCTAAAATTAAATATTTGTGTCAAGTAAGATTGGATCTCGTCCAAGAAATAAAATCAGTAACATTCAAAATAAATGATAGATATTAGATTGCTTAGAAATAAGGAATATCGCTTTGATATATATATATATATATATCCGTCCGTGGACACTAAAGTGAAGGACCTACCTTATGTGCCACTGTTATTTCATGTGGTTAGAATAAGATCTGGTACTTAAGGACGAAGGGAAGGGAAAGTAGCTTGGTTTTTAGTTTACTCTTTGGTTGGTATATACGGCTTTTAAATTCGTTATTTATTAGTCTTTCGGGGTTGTTATTAAGTTTATGTGCGCCTTTAGCTTTTTCAATTGCCGATTTTCAGTATTATGAGACGGAAAATTTTACTGCCCTATCTGCTAGACCTAATACTACTTATTATTTTGGGAATTATAGTTTAGAGACCTGAAAGACCATGTCTCCTAGGAATACCAGTTATTTTTAATTTTGCTTTGTATATGATGTAGAGTTAGAGATCTAAAACGCTTATTTTATTCTGTATTTATATAGTGGACTGTTTTTTTTTGCCATAACTGTTAAATTGGTTTAAGATTTCTTGCTCTCTCAGCAGCTGCAGGTAGTTTCTGAAGTGATCCTTTGTAAATTCCCCCTGAATAATTCTACTATACAGTTTTCTTTAATTCTTGAAGAGACTTTAATAATTCCCAGTGTTATCCAGGTCTTGGATTTTTTCTGTTTTTAACAGATTTAACAGGAAAATACAAATTCAACAAATCTGAGAGGGAATTCAAAAACAAATCATATGCTCTATCAGCATGATTACAATTGAATATCGAATGCCAGTCCCGTGACACCAGCTCGCACTTGAACTGATACATTTTTACCCCAGAAAAAATTCTTTTCCTGGCAACAACTGCATCCCTCTCTTCAGGCTTAGCCTCCAGGTGAATTTCTATAAGCGGTGCTTCATGGTTCCAACCACCTCCGCCGTCACTGTCAAGCCAGAGCTCACAAAAATATTTTCTAGAAGTGACTTGGGTGTCCTTTATAATTCTTGTTGCATTGAAAATCGTTTGTTTTAGATTATAAGAAAATATTAGATTGGTGAAAAGCTGGCTGTTTATCAAAAAACTGTTGGACCTCCCCTAGTGAGGGCTGATATACACATATAATTAATATCATAAAGAGCTTACTGACAACTGAAGAGCACTCAATCTGCCCCTCCACACTCAGGATCACAATACATGTTACTCCTTTAAAGTGGTCTTCGCCATTCCAATAAAACGTTATTTCAAATATATTTAACAATTTAACAATTCTTAATGAAACGAAAAATAGGGAGTATACATTTTTGTAAGACGGACACTAGGCGATATTGATGGTAGCATCCGAATTGTGAAATTGTAAGGCACTTTCCTGAACTCGAAATTTATTTGAGATCCACTGAGGGATCCACAGATTGTCCTGTCATGAGTTGCTGATCGACTACACGCTCCATGACTGGAGATTATTGGAAGCAAGGCAATTGGGCGATAGTTTGAGGGCGAGGTTTTCTTGCCTTTTTTGGAACAGGTTGCACTCAAGTGACTTTCCAAGAAGATGGGTAAATCCCTTTTCGGTACGCGACAGAGAAAAAAGCCTGGAAAAAACTGGTGTTAGTTCGTTGGCGCAGTTCTTTAACACGATGGAAGGTATTCCATCCGGTCCTGATGCCTTTTGTGTATTTAGTTCTTTAAAGATTTTATGAATATCATGGTGATGAAACTTGACTTTTGCCATGGTAGTGTTGGTGTGCGATATGGTGAGAAGAGCTTTGCCTTGGCTTGGGTGACGTCCAAGGTAGAGTGCGATGAAAATATTTTGGCGAGCATGTTTTCTTTTTCCTTGGCTGTAATCGCGTCTGTCAAAGGTGGGAGAGACGTTTTTGTAAAGTTATTACTTACTGCCTTTGCTACCGACCAGAACTTCCTGGAGTTACTGAGGCATTGCAAAAGTTTATTCCTGATCCTTTGATTGTGTTTGTCTTTAGTTTCGTCGATCACGCGCTTGCATTCGTTTCTCGCTCCGACAAAATAATTGCGATTTTCAGCGGTCTGATTTTGCTGCCAGTGCTTCCTACCTACAGCTCTTTCGCATCTTTTGTCAACCCAGGGCTTTCCTAATGACGGTAACTCAATGGAATTTGGGATGTATGCTTACATTCCTGAGATTACTTGGGTAATTTCTTCGCAGCAGACGGGTCGTTAGTGCCAAAGGAGATTTCGAGCCAAGGAAAATCTAGATAGGACTCCAAGAGATCGTCCCAGTTTGCAGAATTGTAATGCCATATTTTGCGAAGCAATGGTGGATCCTTTTGTAGAAGTGGCAATTCACAAACCGTTGTAATAAGTTTGTGGTCGGAAGCAGTAGCGTGCCGTATAGGGGGCCAGGGGGGGGGGGCGAATGCCCCCCCGCCCTCTATCTAACCCGCCTCAGCCTCCTAATGCAAACTGCAAATGGCACATCATTCGGCGCCCTCGAAATAGCTCGCCCCTCCCGCCCTTATACCAACGGCACGCTACTGGTCGGAAGTACCTAATGGCGGACCAACTGTAGTGGTGTACTGGTCAGGATTGGTGGTTAGAAAAAGATCCGAGAGCGGCGAATTCGCCCCTCTCGGAGATTCGCGTTGGTTCGTCTACAAGTTGAGTAAGCCCGCAGCTGACGGCAAAGGCTTCAGATTCTCTACCTTCATTGTCGGTCTTATTGTGATGTTTGAGCCAGTTGGTGTTGTGGGCATTGAAATCTCCCAGAACGAATATTTCTCATTTGGGGTGATCGACCTGTATTGAGTCAAAAATGGTAGCTAGTGTTGTAAAAAAGCTTTGGTGTGCTGTATTGCTCAGAGGGCGACAGAGACAACATATAAACTCGGATACTCCCTTGGCGGTGAACTTGAGCCACATGATGTCAAGGTTGTTCGGTTCGAGTGTGTCCTCGCCGTGACATGAAAGGTTGCTTCGAACAAAAAGGCATATCCCGAACTTATGCCTTAATCGAGTGTGTAAGTCGTAACCAGGATAGGGGTAGTTTACTGTTGTTGTAGAAAATACTTGTATTTCTGTAAGGGCTTATGTGTGGTCTATTTGCTTGTAGATGTTGGTGTACCGAATTTATGTTTGTATTTAGGCCTCTTATGTTGCAGAAATCTATTCTAAATTGGTTCGGTATCTTTACTGTCTGTGAAATGCGGAATGAAGGGCTCCCAGGCCCACCCAGCGCCCGGAGATCCGAATGGCCGGGGAGTTTACTTCCGGAATATTTTGATCCTGGAAGCACCATCATGCCCATATATTCCCACTGTGGAACCCGGAACCACCAGCGCTGAAGCGGAACGTGATTCAGAAAAGCCACTCAGCGCTTCCCAGTTCTGGTGGGGTGGTCTTTCACCGGACGTTGCGATTGCGTATTTGGTAGTGATGTCCTAAACTACTTTTATTTCTGACCGATATAGGCAATGTCATGAAAACAATTTATATGAATTACTTACAAATAAATTTAATTTATTAATGCACTGATTTTCATTAATCAATATTTCCATTATCACTCCTGCATCTTACTTGAAAAAATAATTAATATTAAGAAGACATTCGTTATGAATTTTAAGTGTAACCTTAGTAACGGGTTTATCTGGATAACAGCGTTATGGATAGAAGCATGGGAGCAAGTATCTGGCCTATATGTTGATAATCAACTCAGATTCGACAAATACATTGAACAATTATGTAAACAAATATAATCGGCTGCTAGAGGAGTGTACTTTTCTTTAATTAAATAAAATAATAGGTACTTACTCATTCTTTCCTATCACTTTAATTAGATGGTCATATATTTCATCTTTGGACCTACTATCAATGTCAATTAACATATGATCACCAGTATCTGAAAATAATTGGACAGTATATTTTACTGCATTGTCGTACTTGATACACACTTTTTAGTCCAGTCAACTGGATTTCAGCTACTGTAATTAAATATTTCAGTGCTTAATATAAATTGTGATAAGTTTGATACTTTGGCCAAAAGAGCCCTTTTAGCTTAAGTTGATTTAAGTAATGTTAGTCTTGTGATGTAAACATTGAAAATTTGTATAGGTTAATAAATAAATAAATTTGAAACGAATATTAACTTTTATATAGACTTAAAATTACACAAAGGGATCTAGGATTGCACAGTTAAAATTAAAGTCCACAGTTAAAAACAAAATTACATTGCAACAACACTCCTCAGAGCAATCTACATTACCATGCCACTATTCAAAAACTCTTGCTCATTATAAAATACGTTTGCTTTAAAAAAAAAATCTTAATCCTCGTTTCAAAAACACTTGGCTCAAGAAGTTTAATTTCATTTGGAAGAGCATTAAAGAATTTTATCCCATGGTGACTGATCCCACCCCTGGCTCTTGCAGTCCTGCCATAAGTTATAGAAAGATTATCCCTGCCTCTGGTGGTATATGAGTCTAAATCCCCATTCCGACTGTTATCCGCCAAATGCCCTTTTACATGCATCAAGCCAACATATATATACAGGGATAGTAACGTAAGTATTCCCAATGTCAGGAAAGCTCCCCTGCAGCACTCCCTAAACCTTGGACCCATGATGACCCTAACACACCTTGTCTGGACCGCAAATACTCTAGCAGCGTGTCCCCAGCACAAAAGAGCACATGACAAGTGACTCTGCTCATAAGCATAGTATTAATTCAGTAATACCCTGATTGACACACACTGTTCATTCAAGCAATAATAGGCCCTACCCAGCAGCATTCTGCGAACATTTCTCTTAAAGACGCAAGGTGGGAGCACATTCAAGGCCGTTTGGCAAATGATTATAAATAATGGATCTCTTGGTCAACATCGACAATGGCATCGGTATATCTAAATACTGTAGAGCGTGGTCCGGAGCATAGCAGGAGAGTCTCCAACTACTAACTACTGAAATCTATTTAAAACATATAAAATATTTAGCCATTATTATGCTTATATATTCTACAACATTTTTTACTTATTCAAAACAAGGAAAATGGACTCGCAAGAAACGAAAA
The DNA here is from genome assembly GCA_016904865.1 of Pissodes strobi. NCBI lineage: Eukaryota > Metazoa > Arthropoda > Insecta > Coleoptera > Curculionidae > Pissodes > Pissodes strobi. The sequence continues at coordinate 128,737 of MU182895.1, read as the reverse complement.
CATTCACAACCACAAAACTAGGAGTGGACAAGGGATACGCCTACCCTACTCCAGACTAAGCACTTGCCAAAATTCACCAATGTTCATTGGAATAAAATGCTATAAGAAAGCATAAAATATTTTTAGAAATGAAAAATTTAAAAAAAACTGAGAATTGCCTAAGAGACTTTCTTATCGAGAAATGTTTCTACACAGTTGAAGAATTCTTGTGCTTCTAACAACACTGCAAGTTGCGACTATTTTTAAGTTTGTTATGTGTTTTTAATTGAATAAGCATGCCAAACCTGTATAAACTGAATGTGTATTTTATTATTCATATATTGTGATGTAACACTTCTCTTTTTACAAACTTTTATACATTAATATTTTTTGACTAGTCTGATGTTACATTGTGAACTTTAGATGAATAAATGCTTTTTGATTTTTTTTTTCACTTTTGTTATAATGGGAACCTGTACACACCGTTTCTGAAAAAAACAAGCTGTATATTGTCAACACTCTTTGACTCAGAAACAGTTGGCTATTAAACAATAATACACCTTTCTGCCCACCTGGGGCCCCAGGTCCTGAACTGTTGCCTTGACTGCAAAGCAACCTGAGGCTACTTTTCTGGCAAGATCAACAACATGAGCGTTAAACCTAAGCTCCTCACCTATCTCAAGGCCTAGAAATTTGTCATCCAATCGGCTCTCAGAGCAGCATCCCAATAACAAACCGCCTCCATGTCACATCTGAAACTCACTATATTTGTTTTCCTCAAGTTAGGATCTGATCTTCACATCAATAATGATATTTCTATTAAATATGTTCATTTTAAAAATTGTGGAACAACAGATTAGCATAAGGAGATTTCAAACAAAACAAATCTAGAAATTGGTAATCCTACAATCAGTTGCCGAATTATGACAAACCATGAACTATGTTCAAAACTACATCATATGAAGGGACTAACGTATCACCAAAGCACTTGTGTTTTAACTAAAAACCAAGCAGTTCGTTGCGAAAATTAACTTTAACTCGAACTATTAATTTTTATTTGACAAATATTGTTCAAGGCCTATTCCAATAAGAATATTCGGTAATTTGTAGGGAAATATCATAATCGACTTAAAACATATTAGTACTTACCATAAAAAGCTCTTATGAATGGGGTTGGTGTTAAATTCCTAAATGTTGATATCTGTACATGTGGGTTTTTATATTGAATTTGAGGTAGGTGCCAAAATACAAAATCCCTAAAATACAAAAATAGAGAATTATTAAAAAATTGTTACTTCTGAGTTGGTCAAATAAAGTACCAATCAGCCACTGCTATTAAGACAGGCCTAGCCAGAGATACACAAGATACTACTGTACAGTAGCATTTATTTAATTCTACAGACTCCAAGTAGCCTATAACCTCTATTATTATACTCTATAACAAAGCTGTATAGAACTATCTATCAGTTAATTTCTTATCTTATTGATTGTATTCCTATCCTCACAAATCTCTTATTTTGCGATGTCAGCAAGAAAATTGCCAAATATATTTTTTTAAAAGACATAAAGGAAAATTTTAAATAGGTATATATAAGCTATCAATAGTAAGCAATAAAGATATATTTAGTATATTATTTTGTCTAATTTAAATACAAATTACCACACTGATTTAAAGAAATGTTGAATATCTTAATATACATTTACTTAATGGTAACCTTTTTTATTACCTCAAATTCACCACTGTGGTACCTTTAAATTTTGTTCACCAGTTGTTAGAACTATAGTACCTACTGTTAACCACGGAGTCCATTAATCCAAAATATATTACCAAAAGGAAATGGCTGGTAGGCGTTTTACATTAGCAGATTCCTCATTAATGACAATTAAATTTTTGCATAATAATTATTTGTGCCTGTTGTGAAAAACGTTTGACAAATGAGTGGTTTAATTTTACAATAAGATCAACTAGAGAGGAAACTACAAAGCCACAGATATTGTTAGTCTTCACATTTTGTTGTTATATTCTGGTAATTACTGAACATGATTTTTTAAAAACTGCATCTGAAAAGGACTTTAATTTCGAGACTCAGTATCTGTTTAAGTGATTTCGGTAACTTAAACTATTTCATTGTAATTTTTATACCTTGTGCCTTGATGGCTTGGACCATGGACATTATAGTTTACTGTTAATATCTTTATTTGATCTTTGAGATACAACCTTCCAGCTTCTAGATATTTTATTGTTCTCCGTATAGGAGCAGGACCTTTCATAAAAGGCATTTTCAAAATTTATTTTCTTAAAATTCTACAAATTAAGCCGAGAAATTCACTAGCTCTCTACCATAACAATAGGGTTAATTAAGGACGTTATTTAAGGTTAGGTACACAGGGTTGTTCCTAGAATATTGCCACTTTGTAGATAAAATTGTGCCATTTTACCACACGATTGTGCCAAAACACATTTCAATGACGTCATTGTAAAGCTGACGGTTGACGTGTAAATTAATAGGAGATTAACCATGTCACACCATTGTTGCCAAACGTATTGCCGGTTATTTTTTAAATGATTATGGTTTTTATTATTACATATAGTATTTAAACCTCGTAATTAAATAAACTAATTAAACAGTAAGCAGTTGAAATAAATCGTATATTTATTAAAAAAAACTAATCAAATATTAGTAGATTCCCCACACAAAAAAAATAGCAGAAAATGCACTAACATACTAAGTAAGATGTGAAAACTCTCTTTTAGCTGCGGCGGAAGAATATGGCAATGACAGAATTAATTTTAGTATCTTAATTAAATTAGAAAACATCTTAGACGGAAAAAAAGTTTCCATCATCTAAGGAAAACATTGATTCATTTGAGCTCTGGCAACAGTGGCTCGTACATTAATGTCACATAAATTACTTAGACGCATATATTTAATACTATATCGTGTGTCAAGCCTACGGAGGGATAGCCCTCCGTAGTCAAGCCAAAAGTTGTCCGAAATCAAAACGAGGTAGAATGATCGATGTGTACTTTGAACGTTGAGCGCATGTCAAGGATTTCAACCAATAATAAGCGGTGCCCCTTCGATTATCGATCGCCTCCACGTGTGCGTGGACGTAGAGAGTGCCGGATTCTCAGGTCGTTTCTCGTTTGCCGTTTACGGACGTCCAACTATTATTCCGCGCTAGCTCATGCGCAAATTAACCAAAGTACACATCAAGCAAGTGCATCCTCGGCGAACTGCAGTTCCATAGTAAACAAGCTTGACATAGGATTTAGGAGTATTAAATATATGCTTAGACGTCAGGGCACTGTGGCCTGTGGCCGATTGTCACATAATTATCATATCTTAACATAGTTTTGTCAGCATTCTTATAAAAAAAAATTGAAGATTACATAGTTATATGGCGAATCAGACGGGTTATATTTTGCTTGTCCCGCCATTTTCAGGTTATAGCGGTAGTAAACTCTCTATTGGCCTTTTTCGTGAGAAAATTCAGCCAGAAAAGACCTCTATCCGGCTTAGTTAGAGCTGGGGCCACCCATCCCAGATAAGTCGCACCTGATGAAGAGAGATACTATTTTTAGAGCCTCCAGTATGTCGAGTATGTACTCCTGGGGGGCTCAGATGCACGGCTTGTTTTAAGGTTCGAACACCACCGGTTGGACATTCACATTCACACACATTTATATATTGTACAGGCACGAGGCTCTAACCCCCGGCTGGACGTCCGAATCCTATTCGGTGAATCTACACAGTCCCTGAATACCCCATGTGTCCCCAAACTAACATATATGTATATGAAGATGGAACAAAATGGCCGATACCCGACACGTGCCCACTCGACCGAAGACGAATCGGAAGTCATTTTCAGGTTATAGTAGTAGTAGTACGACTCGCTGTTGGCTTTTGCGTGAGCAATTCAACCAGTAAAGACCCCTGTCCGGGCTTAGCAAGAGGAGCGACCCTTCCAGATCAGTTACACCCTGCTGGACAGAGATACTATATTTAGAACCTCCAGTATGTCGAGTATGTACTCCTGGAGGCTCCGACTTGTACATGCACGGAACATTTGAATCTTGTACATACACTGGACTCAAACCCCCGGCTGGACGTCCGATTCTTCCTCGGGGAATCAAAACGGCCCCCGAACTCTCACCACGCGCCCCTCAAACTGATGACATTTGTATATGAAGTTGAAGACGAAGGGGCCGACACCCGACACGTGTTCACTCGACCGAGAACGAACCGGAATATAACATAATTTTGGCTTAGCCATCACATAATTTCATTTCAAGCCATTGGCAACACTGCATCAGGGTGCCTTTTTGTCTTTGCTTGATGTAAAGCATATAATTAATACTCCGAAATATATAATGTAAAGACGAAAATGAGAAGCAGATATGTATCCAAAAATTCATACAGCCTAAGAATAGGGAATTACAAATAGTTATGCGCATTTATGGTATTTTTGAATATACCTAATGATTATGAAAAATATGTTTGAAAACATTACATTTATTTATTTATTTATTCCACAGTACAGGGTGGCTCGAATTCGTGTCTATGTATGGGGAACTCGAAAACCGTCAGAGATACAGTGTCGGTCAAATTAAGGCAAAATTGCGCATTTAGGTGCCTAACAATATGCCGTTTAGAAAGTTTTAAAATTCCGAGTATTTACGGAGATATCCGGAAAAAACCGAAATTTTGAAAAATCGTTTTATTTTTTTCCTGGGCTTATTTAAAAACGGATTTCAAATCTAATTACACTTTTGCATTGCCACTTTTTCCGCTCTATCCAATCATGATATCCAGTTTGAAATCCGACGTTTCGTCTTCAAGGGATCATCATCAACTTTCTTTTTTTAAATACGAACTTTCATTTTTTTTATCGTTTTTCAGATGGTATTGGCGTTATTAATATGAGTATGTGTTTTTATTTTTTTTTAATTTTTTTTAATTTTTTTTAACTTCTATTATTTGTTTATTATTTTTATTTTATATATTTTGCTTTGGCGTGATTTTATATAATTTAATTCAATATACTCGTAAGAAATAATTTTACTATTTTTTGTTTTTAATACGCTCCAATTTTCCACTTAATACAAAAAACAAAATAAAATATTTTTATAGAATATAAATATTTCAAAAGTACCGATCTTAAACTGTTTAAAATTACGCCAGAGCAAATTATATAATTTAAAAAATAATAATAAAAATAAAAAAAATAAATAAATAAAAAAATAAAGAAAAAAATAAATAAAATCACATAATCATATTAATAAAGCCAATACCATCTGAAAAACGATAAAAAAAATTAAAGTTCGTATTTAAAAAAAGAAAGTTAATGATGATCCCTTGAAGACGAAACGTCGGATTTCAAACTGGATACCATCATTGGATAGAGCGAAAAAAGTGGCAATGCAAAAGTGCAATTCAATTTGAAATCCGTTTTTAAATAAGCCCAGGAAAAAAATAAAACGATTTTTCAAAATTTCGGTTTTTTCCGAATATCTCCGGAATTACTCGGAATTTTAAAACTTTCTAAACGGCATATTGTCAGGCACCTAAATGCGCAATTTTGCCTTAATTTGACCGACACTGTATCTCTTACGGTTTTCGAGTTCCCCATACATAGACACGAATTCGAGCCACCCTGTACATACAGAGAACAAAAAACTCCAAATTGTACAATAACTAGTGTTAAGTTAAACTATACTAATTAGCTAAATCTAATTTTATACTTAAAAATTATAAAACTATATCTAAAAATATCAACGTTCTCAAAATGTTCATTGAAATTTCTTCTTAGTCTATCAGAGAAACGCTGGGATCCGTAAATTGTGCGGTGATGACTTTTATAGAATAATTGTCTGGATCTAGTGGTTCTCTGAGGTATTCGAAAAAGTACCTGCGATAGCAGGTCTGCACAATCAATCTGACCATTAATAAATTTGTACAAAAAGTATGCAAAGGCGTTGTTCCTACGTTGTTCTAAACTCTCAAGTCCGGAATTCTTATTGTATAGTTAATGTCTTTGTAGGGAAAACTAATTTTTTCTTCAAACGTCAGTAAATCCGTCATTACTTGACTGTGTAGGCGGCCGTGAAGTTTCGTTTTTCCTCCGCCGGAGCTTTACTTTTCACTTTTCCGCCGGCGGAGGTAAAAGTGTTGTCATAGCAACATAGATACTTATCAAACTAAAATTTGTATTTATCACTCAATTTGTCCACTGCATTTCTAAAATCCCTAATTTAGGAACAAATTGGTTATTATTTAATCGAACTTACTCAATAACTGCTTATCAATACGGAATTAAAACGCAATCGGAGACGCGATTTTAAAAAAATAATTATTGTTGACAGTGTCCACTGACAGCTTTATGTTACATTACTATAGCAACAACCTGTGCCTATTCACCGACACCGGTCTACGCCTTGCGAACCCACATCTTTAATAATCAGTATTATTACTATTAAAAAGAGATGTTTTTGCACTAATATGTCGACATCTGAAGAAAAAACAGCATATTTTATTTGGAGGAAAAGTTACTTTTCATGGCTTGCTCTCTATTACCAGCCTCACTCCGTTCGGCTGTTAAACACAAGCGCGCCATGAAAAGTATCACTTTTCCTCCATATAAAATAATATACTATTTTCTTCAAACGTCAGTAAATCCGTCATTACTCGACTGTATAGGCGGCAGTGAAGTTTCGTTTTTCCTTCGCCGGAGCTTTACTTTTCACTTTTCCGCCGGCGGAGGTAAAAGTGTTATCATAGCAACATAGATACAATACAAAGAAACATCAAGATAAGCGTCAACAACTCAAGAGTTATTAAACTAAAATTTGTATTTATCACTCAATGTGTGACTGCATTTCTAAAAATCACTAATTTAGGAACAAATTGGTTATTATTTAATCGAACTTACTCAATAACTGCTTATCAATACGGAATTAAAACGCAATCGAAAACGCAATTTTAAAAAAATAATTATTGTTGACAGTGTCCACTGACAGCTTTATATGACATTATTATAGCAACAAACTGAGCCTATTCACCGACACCGCACCGGTCTAAGCCGCCTTGCGAACCAACTTATCTTTAATAATAATTATTATTACTATTAAAAAGCGACGTTTTTGCATTAATTTGTCGACATTTGAAGAAAAAACAGCATATTTTATTTGGAGGAAAAGTTACTTTGCATGGCTTGCTCTCTATTACCAGCCTCACTCCGTTCGGCTGTTAAACACGAGCGCGCCATGAAAAGTATTACTTTTCCTCCATATAAAATAATATACTATTGTACAACAAAAATTTCACGAACCTATTTTGAAGTTGTTCTAAACGTTGTGTTTGATAATTATAGTTAGGGCACCATATAATACTGTTATATTCTACTAAACTTCGAACCAGGCAATTATATAATGACTTAATTGCTCTAATATCACAGATATCTCTACAAGTACGCCGCAGAAAACCCAACATTCTTGACGCCCTTAATATCACATTATCGATGTGTCTGTTAAAACTTAAGTCGCTACCAAATGTTACGCCTAAATCATTAAAATGGTTTACATGCTCCAAGATATGATTATTAATTGAGTACGGATATTTTAGCGGACATATACGTTTACAAATTGACATAACTTTACACTTATTGGGCATTTACGATAATTGGAGCGGTATCTACCGGTAGGTATCTGAGCGTTCGTTAATTTGTGTTCCATTAACCAACCACGTTCTGTAATTAAATTGAATCTACCGATTCATGTACCGCGATCCACCTTTATGGATCTGCTATTTGTGTCGGTACATGTCGGTTTGTTTACACCTTATATTGACATAATTTACAAATTTAGCCTGCGAGCTTGTTGTTACTTATATATACTATCGAAATTCTAAAAATAATTTACTATTACATTCAGTTTTAGAGAGAAATAATTTAAATACCTTCAACATCATATAGCGAAAAGCAACATTTTCAATACATTTTTCAATAAACACAGGTTAATTTTTTCTTGTTTTATGTTTTCTGCATTGAAACTGAAACAACTTTATAATGTCCTCAGTTTCCGAATCACTACTATCTAATATTTGAAAAGTAGCCAAGATTGTGATAGCTTGACGTTTATTATTCTTCATTATAATCAAATTTTTTTTAAAGTTATTCGCGACTCGCACCATTCCGTTCGACAATTACCATTTACCGGAACGTATCGACATTAATCAGCTGATTACCGCTGTATACCTACCGGTCAGTGTCGCCAACGACACGGAAACTTCCGTGTTTTCACGGATTTTTGAAACTAGAACACGGACACGGATTTTATTGGGTTCCGTGCAATGAAAACACGGATTTTTTTACAGATGATTTGGCGTTATTATATTTATGTATCATATGTCCATTTTAATATAATTCGCTTAATTTTAATCGATATTTCATATAGATATTATCATTGTCTTTTTCCCTATATAAACAAAGATATTATTCAATCCTAAAAATAGATGTGCCAATCAACTCTCAACAATTTTGGGCTTTGGGTCAAACGCTCAATGCGAAAGTAATTTCACCATGAGCGCCGGTAGGAGGGGGCAGTTGCCTGAAGTATTAAATTAATGCATAGTATAAAAATACATTTCTAATTCATTGGAATTTAGAAAAACTATCTACACGTTATTTTTATTGACTACCCCCTCTCCCCCCCTCCCTCCCTCCTGAAATTTGTTCTGCCGCCGCCCATAATTTCAACATAATATGAATCTAATTAAAACAAAGAAATTGTTTAATCACTACTACCATTAATGGAAGTCTGCTGGCTTCATAGGTGGTAAAAAATATATTGTGCTCTATTTAAGCCACTCAAATCAATGTTAAAAAATGGTGAAGACGGATTCGGCATTGTCTTTGAGTTATCTTAAGTTGATTATTTGTAAAAAGAAGAATTATTTTATGCTTGTTTCGAATAAATTGATTAAATAAGAAGACTTTCTCTGCTTCTTATTCCAAGCATCGTAAGCTGGTAAGCAATTATTGAATTATTTTTATCATAATTACCATCATGAAAAATCCGGAGTGGTGCATGTATGATGTCATATTCTATTTATTTTCTAGTTGAACATTTCAACTCAGTGCCATCTTTCTTCAAACAGCTTAACTCTTGGATATACAATTGATTTGACGTTTACAGTCAACGATTATTAATCGTTGGTTTACAGTAATCATTTTTAAGCTACATTTCAGGGACACGGAAAAACACGGAAATTTTGAGGACTTTGTTACGGATTTTTCTGATTTATGGTTGGCAACACTGCTACCGGTAGATACCGCTACAATTTTCGTAAATGCCCATTGACATTAACCTCTAAACAGTTGGCATCACACCAGTTGACTAGATTTTGTAGGTCTCTTTGTACTTGCAGACAGTCATGCGTGGACTCAACAACACAAAATAATTTAAGATCGTCGGCATAGAGAAGACATCTACACTTTTGAAACCCGGATACGACACTGTTGACATACAGCAAAAAAAGCACTGGGCCCAGGTGGGAGCCCTGCGGAACACCAGATACACAATTTACTTCACGCGACAACACACTGCCAATCCTCACACGCTGCTTTGTTCCCAGAAGATAAGATTGGATCCATTTAATGTATGAACCCGTAATTCCCATTCTTAAAAGCTTCTCAGTGAGCAATTGATGGCTTACTCTATCAAAAGCCTTAGAAAGGTCCGTGTAGATGACATCCACTTGAGCTCCATCTTCAACTTCCTTCGTCAAATAGTCGTGAAACATACCCAGGTTAGTTGCCGTTGATCTACCCTTGTAAAAGCCATGCTGGTAAGGCGATATATGATGCTTGAACAACTCAAAAATCTCATCAGTAATGATCGACTCAAAAACCTTGGATATTGTTGGTAACAATGAAATCCCACGGTAGTTTCCGGTATTCTTTCTTGAGCCAGACTTAAAAATCGGAATAAGCCAGGAGTTTTTCCACATATCTGGAAAGTGGCCCATGTCGAACGAAACCTGGTATAGGCGACTTAGTGGAGTTGCCAGAGAACCACAGCATTCCTTTAGTAGCATCGCAGGAATTCCATCAGATCCCGTGCTTTTATGTACGTCCAAACATCGTAGCATTTGCAAAACTTCATCTGATCCAAAATTATGATGCGAGACGGTGACGAATTCTGGTTCTACGACAACCGTCAGTTGAGTGCTTTGATGTTTATAGCAGCTCTCAAAATGTTCGGCAAATGCATCGGCTATTTGCGCGGGAGACTTTTTTAACTAACCGCGGTGTTCCATGTTTTTAGGAATACCGTTACCACCATTTTGCTTAAGCGCATTAACGTATGACCAGAAGTATTTAATATTAGTTGGGAGCATGTGTTCTGTATTTGAGACATACAGGATATAACTCAGCTCAATTAAGTATTTAAATTCTCTCCGTAGATCAGAGTATACCCTGTAATCTTGCCGACTCCCAGAAGACTTGAATCGTTGGTAGGCTTTGTTCTTTTTTTTTAATGATTTTATTGTGTTTGATGTGTACCATCTAGGGTACTTTTTATTCCTTGCTCGCATTTTTGGGATGTATTTTTCTATACCCTCAAATAAGATATTATAAAAAGTGTTAACCATATGGTCAACGTCATAACAATTATCTAGCCACTTTCAGTCGAGGGTTGTGAAAAAGGTGTTCAAGCTTGCGTAGTCTCCCTTCTTAAAGTTATACATCACCTCATTATCTGTCTCCAGCATTGTAAGGTCTAAGAGGGAAAATGAAATTTCCAGTGGTTTGTGGTGCTGAACGATCCGACTAAGTGGCTGGGAATCAGCAAGTCTCACTATCAATTCTGGAAATCCGTCACAAAACACAAGATCCAGGTATCTGTCATACTCGTTCGATACATGGTTCACTTGCTGCAACTCGCTAATAAACATACCCGTAACCAATGCATCTGCAGATGGAGAAGAGAGATTGGTAGGTATAAGAGTGCCGTTGTCAAATTCCCACCTAGTTCTTGGCAAGTTAAAGTCCCCCTGGATCAAAAGCTTACATTTCTTGTATTTTTTCCGGGTGTTTTCCAAAGCCTGTAGAAACTTTTCAAACGATCTGATTGAAGAATTCGGAGGAAAGTAAACGCACACAATAATTATAGACTGGTCGCTCAAATTAACTAAGACCCATACATCCTCAAAGGTGATATCGTCACTGTTTGGTAGACCTGTGAATCAAAACAAGACTTTACAGCTATCAGGGCACCCCCACCTCTTCTGCAGTTTAGGGCTTCGTACCTTCTATCTGTTCGGTAAACTAGGTAATCCGAACCAAAAACTTCATTGCTATAGATGTCCTCTGTAAGCCACGATTCTGTGAATGAAATACTATCGTAATCAGTTGCTCTTACCGCAGTCAAAGTCTGTACAGTTTTGCTTCTAAGTCCCCCCACGTTCTGGTAGTAACATTGAAACGAAGTTAATTTTGCCAATGATGGTTCATTGGTTCCCGTCGTTTTCGGTGAAATACAATTTTCGACGTCTACAGATCCAGCTGGGATAGGCGTTATTATAAAAAATTACTATCCTTATTTTGTTCTATGCGCGTGTTTTTGTGGATGGGTATGGAGGTTTGGGTTGTTGTTTGCGCAGAAATATAGTTATTAATAATATAGGCAACTAGCTCTCTTTTAGATTGAAAGTCTAGAACTCCACTATTCATTGTGCAGAGTAACGGAATGTAAGTGTCTTCTTTGCCGTCAAAGTACGTTTTAAGAAAAGCGTTCTGATTTTGCAAAAACCTATTCAATATTGGACGATCAGTATGATATACACTACCCACCACAACAACATTAGCCTTTTTAGCAATTAATTGAACCAGGTCTAGTTCCTCAGCAGTAACTGACTTTCCTTTAACAGCGTTGAAATACGGAACGAACAAAATTACCACATCATTTTTGTCGAAGTTTTTACTCAATTCTTTACATTCGTTGATCATGTCACTAAATAACTTTCGGTGTCTAATTTGGCTGTTACTATCAAATTGAGAACTAGCGAGTTTCTTCACCAAGAACGAACACCCTTTCGAGTTCTCGTCTCCAAAGATGAGAAGACGCCTTCTCTGTATAGTGACGCTGGTCTGCGTTGATGATTTCTCAGAAATCACTTTGGGCCCTGTAGTAACAAGAACCGCTGCCTCCTGTCTTAACAATTTTACTTCACTTACATAGTTGTTATTTTCGATTTCAAGAGTTTCAATGGAAGTAATCAGATTCTTATTAAGCTTCCTCAACTTTTTTTTCAAGTTCTTCTCGTTCTGCTTTCCATGTTGCTACTTGCTCGGAAATATTATTTTCGGACCCTTTAAGCTCCCGGACTTCATTCGACAGTAATCTATTACGTTGGTTTAATTCATGTAATTGAGCTGTAAACTCTTCTTCGGCGTCAAATACGTCTTTTTCAAAGCTCAGACTGCTGCGTTTCAGTCGTGCAATATACTCCTGCTTCGTTCTCAGCTCATTCTGGAATGTTTGTAGTTTTGTCACATAAGAGAATCTCAACTCTTCCATTTCGTCGTGCTGTTCCTGACATTTCGTCGAACAATAAATCTTATAACCTCTCAACTTAATAATTTCCGGCGACCGATCCATACAACTAGGGTGGAACACAGCATGACAGACTGTGCAACAGTAATTGGAAAATTCTTTATTGCGGCAACATTTAAATGATCGCTGCATTGCTGCGATAGCAAATATTTAGTCAACCAAATACCAAACAAAAACAATTAAAACATTAAAGTAGAAATACATACATTCACGATACAAAGTTAGCAAATCAAAATGAACTTAATAATTGTTACAATAATCGTAAAGAAAATCAAAGTAAATAATCTGGGTATGTACATATCTAAAATAATAATATTAAACAATAAACAAAAACACACAAAAAAGACGAGGACACACGCTTCACGTCCAGGGGCTCATCAGGACGACTTAGAAAAAACAAACAAGCAAGAGAGCCACTAAAAAAAGGGCATACGCAAAGGCATTCAAAATCAAATTAAAATTAAAATATTGGGTCTGTGGGCACACAGTCGCAAAAAAGAGAATTTAAATGCAAATATTCAAACAGATCAAGATAAACGGAAACTCCTTTGTTCACAACTGATAAAGATTTAAGCCTGTTCATACAGTTCAGTTTATAAAATAAATTTTAGAGTTTTTATATCCTTATCAAGACACGGATCTTTATTGTTTAAAGGAAATATCCCATTTTTATACTGTTACCACTGCATAACGAAGTTATTATTAGACACTATTTTAAACCGTCACCTTAATTTTCACACTCGAAAAAGAACGACAATTTTTAATCACTTTAAACCAACTTACTTTTAAACTTAACGGTAACGACGTGAAATACGTGTTGCTTGTTTGAATTGTGATTTAATTTTTTTTTTATTATTTTTTTTTACAGGCATTAGTACACATTAGATAATACTACATCAAATCGTACCACTTTAGTCACTGGGGTGCCATAGTGCGTTTTAATTATAAAGTGTGCCACTTTTGGCACGATTGTACAGGAATAACACTGTAAGTACATAGAAAGAGGCTATAAGGGAAGTGGTTAAGACCAAGAACGTTAAACTAATTTAACATTCTTGGGTTAAGACAAGCGTCTAGTACACAAAAATACATATGCGGGATATTTTGTGGTCTAGCAATCAGGCGGAATTTTCGATGCCACATGCGCAATTACTATGGCTTTGCATGGTCCTCCGCTCGCTTCGCCCGCTACGGAAGCTCAATCAACTAGTTCTTGGTGATTGAGCCTCCTAACCAAAAGTAACCCGAAAGTAAGAAAAAAAGGTAAATCAATAATAACAAACATGACCTCAAAAATGGTAAACAAAACATCTGTCGCGACCGACGGGAATCGAAACCGCAGCGAAGGAATGACAGGCAAGCACACTGCCTACTACACCACCGAGGCGTTGTATGAGTTTTGCTAGAACGTAGAGACATGGATAATTCCGATATTAAGTTCTTGTTTCGCCATTGCGCATGTGGCATCGAAAATTACGCCCAATGGCAAGACGCTTTTGTGGTTCCGGTGCACTTGCACTGAGTGTCATTTAGTGCAGCACTTTCTCCACAGTTTATACCGTACCCGAATATAAACTGTGCTTTCTCCACCGACTATTTTGTTGGTGTAAGTTGGTACAGGATGGTGGAACAATGGCGTACTGGCGGAGATTATTGAGATGGTTTTTTCTTTCGCTGCTGCTCGATTATTTGGTGGAGCTACACTGACGTACACCAAACGCAGTTGGTGTATGTGAAAGAAAAACATCTATAATAAGGTTATACGGCTTTATGCGGGGGCTTCGCTGGACGCATGTATTCTTAAGCATCTACACGAGTCCTTCCCCCTGGCAAGTCCTGATCTTGCGCGCACATCGCAATGTTTCCATTTTAATTTTTTTCACTTCATGCAATGCCCTCCGCTCGATCCGGGGTGCAACCAAACAAAACTGGCATGCCCGAAATCAAGTAAAAACTTTGCATACAGTGAGTTGTACTACTACTAATATAACCTTAAAAAAAAATGCATGTCTTGCCACTGGAATCGAACCCGGACCGTCGTATTACAAACACAGCGAGCCATGAGGCTCACTGGCTGGAAGCAATTCCATGGACTATAAAAACATCTATTTGTCAGAAATATGTATGATGCGCACGCAAGCCTAGGACTAGTCAGGCGGAAGGCCTCGTCTAGATAAATAGGAATAAAATATATGCTTGCTGGACCCAGAAACTTCGTTTGAAATGCTTTGCCCAACCGCCCAACCATTGTTAATGTATAAACCATGGCCCAACTAAGAGCATCTTACGGTTAGCCATAGCAGGGCAACCATTTAGCCCTCAGTTTACCCATACTTATGTTTCTTATAAAGACAATGCTCATGTTTTTGCGGTGCAACGAATTGTTTTCAATTGCTCTAGTGTAGGCTTGTGCATTTCGTCTCCTTTAATTGACCGCTCATTCTAGTTCGCTTGACCTAAGTGAACTAGTTAGTTCAGTTAGTTCAAAAGCTCAGTTGAGCTCACTTTCATTATACAGTCACGCGCAATAAAAGTGGGACACCCCATTTTTGCCCATAGGTTATATTTGAATTATTTGATCAATGACGAGATATTTGAGATTTAAGCACTTGAGTCGCTGTCGTTCAGTGACTGTAGGGTACTTATTCGGTTAGATAAAAACTAATTTATTGAAGAATAAAATAAAAATATGTTTCGTGTTTTGTTTCTTTTCTTGACTATTATGTTTTTTGCACTTGTACAAAGTATAGATCTTATTCCGTATTCAGCAGTTTAACACTTCAATGTTTTTTGTAATAAAAACAATTTATGTCTTAATATTGTACTTTTATTGTTAAGAAAATAGCACACCACAAAACTATTCATATTGTAACATTCCGATTTGGCCAGTGTAAAATATTTTTAAATTTCATTTTATATGCTGCATTTTGCAAAAAAATGCTGTATTTTGCGATAAGAATTATTAAAAAGAGGTCAATACTCTTCGGTTAATTAATTCTAAATTTATTGATTCGATTTGCTGTCAATAAGCTTAAGGTTGCCGCCATTTATCAATGTAAATTAATTTTATTCTAAATATAGATTAACGATATATTTGTATTAGCTTGTGGCCTTGCTTAACGTATATTGCATTAATTTTGCTTAATTTATATTACATTACCGAAGAACGACCAGCAATCCGTTCCATATTTTTTAGAATTGTGTTAATAAAAATTGTTTTTAAGCTTCATTAGATCTGTCAAATTCATATTTTATTTTCGGTTTAAATATTTCATAAATTTTGACAATTTCTGATAAAACTTTTTGGGACCTCTAGCTCTGGCTGGTTTCAGATATTTATATTTATTTTTCCACGCGGCCTGCTCCAATTCTAGCAATATTCGGTTGGCACTGGGTAGTAGGAATGTGCTATTCCCATAATTGCTGCTGTCGATTTGGATTTTTAAAAGTTTATCATTTCGTTTGGGCTTATTTTCTATTATTTCTTGAATAATTTAATTTCAGCTCATTAATTGTTGCCTCCGCCGTCGTTTTACAGCCATAATAAACGAGAACTAAGTCGTTTATTACCTTAGAATTATTCCTAGTATCGAATCGCTTGGCATTTTTTCAGCTCTATCACTCCTTGCTGCTGCTAATCTCGTGGAAGTGAGAAGGCAACCGATGATCTTGTTCTTCTAGAAATACTCTTTGGTGAAAGAGAACGGTATTTGCTTTAGTGCAGTCATAGTGACCCAGCATTTAGTATTGTATTTTATACTACCCTTTGGGGATATTGTGTGTGTGTGACCCAACACGCCCGATTTATCGGGATTTAAATACTGCACTAGGTAAGCATTTTTTCCTGGAATTAAATTTTTCTATTGCTTGTGAAGCACGTGAACGCCATGATGCTAATGGCTATTTTCCCTTATTTCTATAGGCGTTCCAAGCTCCTTTTACGAGATCGTGACCGTTGATCCTCTAGCTAGCCACTCTTCGTCATAAGAGAGGTAAATTGCTACAGTTTTTATTGTCTAATTTAACGATTTAACTGCTTTGGCTGTGTTAACCTTTTTTTGTACGTTGTCCACCATTTGCATTGCATTCCATTCCATCCATGAGTTATCTTATCTATTCTATTTTATCATATCTGTTTATTTTAATGTGGCTTTAGTTCTGATCATATGGGGAAGTTTATATTTTCTTTTAGGGGTGATTCATGCCTACCTCGTTTTTTATATTCAAGTTCTTTGTACCTTCTGTATTTCTTTTATTTGCTGATATTCATTGAAAGTCCATTGATAATTTTTGAGGGCATTTGTTTTATAAAGAAAATATATTTATGTAAGGGGAGCTATAGCTTTTTTCTCATTGAAGTAAGGGGGCTTTGTCTAATGCGTATTGGGTTATTAGAGGGTTCTATCACCTGGCTACAATTCCTATCTCCGGGCTACACCACAGCCATTCCTATCTCCGGGCCAATAACCTCTGCTAGTTCTACCCTCGGGGCCAGTGCATTAGCAGTACCTATAGGTGCCCGGCGCCTCCACCAGAGCTTGACGACAGGATCTAACGGGGTATCGTACAGAAGCCGTAGTTTATTTATTCATTTATTTTTCTGGCCAATTGATAATATATAAATATAAATTAAGTCTTGTCGGCTAAGCCTTAAGATAGCTGAAGTCTATTTAATCGTCTATTTTTCTGAACGATTGATAAAATCGCTCTTATTGTTTTAATATAAATCAAGCATTGGCCGCCAAGCTCTAAGATAGCGCTCATTAAATTTATTCTTGATTTATTCATTTGTTTAGTTCCAAGCTATGTTTTAATTCTTTTTTAGGTTATTTTTGTAAATAGTTTTTTTTCCTTGATTTTGGATTTGCCTTGGGTGAGGTTTGGTTAGCACTTGGTTAGTTTCCATTTCATGAGCCCCCGTAGCGAGCGCAGGGCCATGCGAAACAACTTAATTATTGCCGACATTCGGCCAGTCACCGAAGGTCACCAGAAAAGATCAAAACAGACCACTGTCTGAAGACACTAGTTCACTCTACCCGCTCGGACAAACTTACGTCTGGAGACTATCCCATAACTCTCAGCAGCATGCCTAAATTCACTTTTCGCAGGCCCTTCGCTCGCTCCGCTCGCTACGGGGCTGAAGAAAAGGAAACTAACCAGGTGCTAACCCAAGACATACTCAAAATCAAGAAAAAAAACTGTTTAGAAATCTAACCTTAAAAAAAATAAAAACAAACCGATGGGGTTTGAACTCGCGTTGCCGAAGTGAAGGCTAACCATGCAAACCTCTAGACCATCAGAGGCATACAAACGATTTGTTACATCACGAGGTACATGAAAACAGCTGACTGCTGAGATTTATGGGATAGTCGCCAGACATAAATCTCGGACAGCGATATTTCAGTTCGTAGTGCACTTGTGAACGCATGCGATTTAGAGACGTGCAATTGGCAAGTATATGGCCCTCCGCTGGCTCCGGGACTCAAGCCATACACAAACATCAAGAAAAAAACTGTTTACAAAAAAAAACAAAACCGACGGGATTCGAACTGGGGTCGCCGAAGTGAAGGCCAATCATGCAGACCCCTAGATCATTTGCTGACTTATAAACAACTGGTTGCCATGATACCAGATATTGTATCGTGACTGGTTGCATCGCGAAGACATGCGTCATCTCACGTTATGAACTGAAATATCGCGTTCTGGATTAGCTTGCTCCCAGTGGCGGATTTACCCTAAGGCCCGGGCCTAGGGCGGCCAGATTTAGGGGCGGCAATAAAGTAATTTCATTATGTAGTCTATATGGTGGATGCTGAGAAAGGGGCGGCTGATAGCTTGGGGCCTAGGGCGGCCGAGACTGCAAATCCGCCACTGCTTGCTCCTCCATGCGCATGGATTATGAAGTCACATTGGTTTACACATCTCCGTCTCATTTGCCGAGATTACCTTCATACCGCCGCGTATGATGTTTACACATAAAAAAAAATATGTGCTAACATACGATTTATTTCAACTGCCTACTGTTCAATTAGTTTATTTAATTAGGTGGTTTAAATACTATATTTAATCCTAAAAACCATAATTATTTAAAAAATAACCGGCCGTACTTCGGTAACAATGGTGCAACTTGATTAACTAACATCTGGTATTAATTAACATGTCAACCATCGGCCTTACAATGACGTCATTCAAATGTCAGTTTCGGCACAATCATGCGGCAAAATGGCACAATTTTATCTACAAAGTGGCACAATTTAAATCCTTTAGGACCAACCCTGCTGGCTTACTAACATGTTCGCAAAACTATTTTTTAAATTAAATAAATTTGTTTTATGGGAAATATGTCCCAAAAGATTAATTGTCAGGAGTTATGGTAAATAATATTAACTAATAATGATTTGAAAAACGGATATTTACCAAATAACAGCGAAAGAACAGATGAATATATTTACTAAATACTGGTAATAGTTTGCAATTTACTATAAATTGTGTTAATTTTTTTATTTAGCTACTCGCAGATTTTATAAGAACACAGGCATTTTAAAAAGTGACGGTAAATACGAAGTAACACTGGACCAGAGAAAACTAAAAACCCCCAATGGAAATTTATTTATCGTCGAGAGTGAACCGCTAGCCTTAGCAATAGCCACCGAATGGAATGCACAAAAGAACAAGATAATACAAAGCAAAATGCATCTTGTAAGATTATGTTTTGGGCTTTAAATACATATCTAACATTCTCTTTTTAGACCACTTTATGTAATACAGTTTTGGATAATCCCAATAACCTAACAAAAATGGATATAGCTAGTTATATAGTAAATCACTTGGACACAGATACAGTGCTATTTCAAGCTAATGTAAGTTAAATGCATCTTAATTATGTACCTATTAGATCCAAATAATGCACATTTACAATAATTATTGAAGTATGTATAGTTACATTTATTTTTTTTATTATTAGGAAGACGATGATCTTATGAAATTTCAAATAAATGAGTGGGATCCTATTATAGACTGGTTTAATAAAAAGTTCAATGTGAAATTGAAAAAATCTATTCAAATGGATGTTTCATCAGTTAGTCCAGAAGATAAAACGACTTTAATGCGGCATTTGATGTCTTATGATTTTGCTTCATTGAATGGTACTGTTAAACTATAATCTGCCTCTTCATTTTATGTTCGAAATTTGCCCTCACACACACAAAATTTTAGGGTTTATGTATGGAGTCGACACTCTAAAATCTGTAGTACTCACCTTGGCAACAACAGAAAGGCATTTACTACCTGAGAAGGCAGTTCTTTTGTCAAGATTGGAAGAAGAGTACCAGTGTGGTAGATGGGGTAGAGTAGAATGGGCACATGACTTAAGTCAACAGGAGTTACAGTCTAGATTATCAGCAGTAGTACTTTTCATATATTTCAATTCACAGTCACTAAAAATTCAAGAGAAAACTACCACACATTAACAAGAGCATGATAGTTTTATTTAAAATATATTATACAAGACTTTTTTCCTTCATTAGGTTATCAATATGTTGTAGATACTGTTTCTGACTTTTTGTAAGAATATATAAACTATTTGGCTTCAGTCCTAGAGTAACAAGTTGTTTTAATCTCTGTTCGGTAGTTTTAGTACTATGCAGAAGGATTTTTGGAATTCTGCAGACTTGTACTGATGTAAACCCATGTCCATATAATAAATCTATCATGACACTTATTTGGCGCAGACTTTTCTTTTGCAAGGGAGGGTGTTTTCTTATTAAACTTTTTGCAATACTTTCACTACAATTAAGCTTTTCTGAAAGGTATTGAGCAACAGAATTCTCGCCTAAAAGATCCCTGTTTTCAGATTTTCTCTTGATATGCCTAAAAATTTAATATTGTATATCTTAGGAATGATTGAAAATATATAAAATAAAATGTAGTGGTCACATCCATATAAAATAAAGGGTCATATCACAATAACTCTATAAGATTACCACTTCAAAGCATACTTCTAAAATAATAGATAATGTAGGTATACAAAAACATTAAATTAATCACCCAGACAAATGAACTTTCGTGTTACAAAATACACGATGATCTATTAGCCTTTTTTTAAAGTAACTGAAATTGCGGTAATGATCTCTAGAAGGCAATTTATTGGATAACTTAATAACTATACTGTTGCATATTATTATGCAATGTATGCTTCTACTCCTTGTTCTATAAATATTTTCAATTAAAAATGCATGATAATAAAAAAATTATAGTAGATGATATGAAATCCTTACTTGTACAAGGTCTTCTCTGGACAGCGAATCATCCAAGTTTTCATAGAAATAATGTCATAGCCTTTGATAAAATCTAAACGATTCCTAGTAAACATTTGGCTATACTTAAAAATCCACAAATCATTTAGCACATCTTCATTGGTAAAGCCATATTCTAGAAGATAAATTTCAATAGTCTATTTAATGGAAAACTTGACAAAATGTAATGTTTTAAATAAATATTCCCTTAATAATAGGTATAACTATCATATTTCAACATAGTACCATAAAAAATATTCAGGAGTTCTTCCAATTCATCTATGGATTTTTTAAATAAAAATGGCTTTTTTGATAAAATATCACATGCTTTTTCAGGAGTTACCTACAAAAAAATATATATATATATATATATATATATGTATATATACATATACATATATAATGATCATCTAACGATGTAGGTATTTTTGGTCTCACATCCTTACTTTGAAAATCCTATGTAAATACGAAATTTTTTCCATTAACTCTCTGCGATGTGATACAATAGAATATAAGCTTCGTAAACTAAGTTTAGCTAAAGGTATGCTAGAAGACAGTTTGATAGGTAGTTTTATCAATCTAGCTATTTTTTCTTGTAACTTTTGTTCACATAAAACAAGCGGATATTTCATTATTATTTCCTTAGTTAATTTATTTTCAACACAAATTTTATAATTATCAGCTATTAAAGAGCTTCGGGCATTAGCAAGCTTCTTATGAAATGACACTATTTTAAAGGCTTCGATTTCATTTATTCCCAATATTGCCTGAAACACACGTCTTGCTTGTACTCCTCTTCCATTAATTTTAGTTTTTTCAGCAGTCGTATTTTCAATTGCAAAATGTGGTTTTTGAGCCAATTTGCATAAACTCCTCAAAGAAAACGAATTAACACATTTCTTCACTGTAAATGGTTTCAACACCAATTTGCTTTTTAGGATATTAATTAAGACCTCACACATATTTTCAAACTAAATTATAAAATTTTTAAAAAAATAAACAATCGTAGATAGTGGGCAAGAACTTTTGTTTTGATCATAACATTAGTCACAGTAGAGTCCGATTCAGAGATGTTTGGGCCAGACGCGTCACAGCTACGTCATCGTCGCGAGGCTTAGCGTTTGGTGAATTGATCGATATTCCAGTGGCGTAGTTGATTTTAACATACTGAATTAAAATGGCTTAACAAATCCATGTTTAAATAGTATATTGTGTAACAAGTGCGGGAAGTCAACTTTTATACACGAATGTGATGTTTGCGGCTCGAGCCGAAGGCGAGGGTCGCAGTATCACATGAGTGTATAAAAGTCTTCACGCACGTGTTGCACACTATACTTTTTCTACGACCGTAAATTTTCGGAAAATGAATTTACCTTATTTTGGTTTTGCCAGGATACAAATTTTTGATAAGTACTTTCATAAATTTTGAGGGATTTGCTCGGCAATAAGGATTCGCTTGCAATATTGGCTGCGGCTGTTATTTCTGGTAGAGTACCACATAATTCCAGATCAGAATCTGAGTCCATAGTTTTGAAATTTCTAACAATATTTGCACGATCAACGTAATTACACAATAATTATTCTTTTTAATGACAGTTGTCATAGCTCGCAGAACTTCAATCAAAATAGGACAAGCATAGCCACCTGTTCATTTTGGATCCGCGCGTACATGGGCTCTTATGGAAGTATGCGTGAAATAAATCCCATAAGGAATACGTTGTACTTCACGCACCGGTGCGTGAAATTGTACTTCACGCATTAGTAGTGATGCGTGAAAGTATAATTCACGCACGGTCGTAGAAAAAATTTTTTTAGTGATGATACATAAGTTGCGCAAACTCTACAATGCCATTCACATAGTATTTTCCCTTAAAACTACCTTCAAACTAAACTTACACTTCTAAATGAAAATAGAAAAAAAGACACTCCTGGACTTGCTATAAGTTACATTTTAATGAGTTCATTTATTTCTTTCTGTTCATTCGGAACTGTCTGAGTTGAGGCGTGAACAGCCTAGCTGATCGTCTGATGCCTCGTCGTCATCCGAACTGTCTTCACTGTCTTCTGATGAGCCGGTATTGACAGTGAACACTAAGTTTTCAATCGCGTCATCCAAAAGATGCTCTTTTTGTATGAGCTCATCTTCATATTTCCTCACGTGCTGACAAATGTTGAACCATTCTTGCTGCGTCACCTCCTCAAATTTTTTTCTGGTCAGCGCCTCAGTATCAGCCAGTTTGAATGTTGTATTCCGCGTAGCTACCCAGTTTTTTACTAAAGCCCATATTTTTTCAATAGGGTTTAATTCCGGGTGATACGGAGGCAAACGTAAGACGCAGTGACCATATCGTTCTAGTAATTCGTCCAACTTGTATTGCGTCGGAAAGCGACATTTGTTTTCCAAAATAATCCCATACAATTCTGGTTTGGTTAACTTTGGGTCTGCTGGCAATCCTTTTTCTTCCAACCAATTTAGCATTTCAGCTTTCTTGGAAGCGGTGGTAATATTTCTCCGTACTGTGACATTATGATAACCCGCATTGTCAATAACTAGAACAGACCTCTCGGGTAAATTGGGCAAAAGTTGGTTCTCAACCCATGTCATGAAATTTTTGTGGTTCATCTCGTCATGGTAATCCCCTGTTTTTGTTCCTGGAAAAATACATTATTATTTGAACTGTTATCACTCTGGTTGCTGAAAGGACTATTAACGATTTAAAATAATTAAACTGAATTACCTGATTTAAATATGAGTAATCCATCTTTCACAAAACCGTTTTCGCCTCCAGCATGAACTATTATCAAACGTTGTCCTTTGGAAATTGGCTTCTTTAGACCTTTGTCGCTACCATCATACCAGCCTTTGTCTTGCACATGACTGCTGTGTATATACGTTTCGTCCGTGTAGATGATGTTGCGGCCCTCATTTCGATACTCTATCATCTTTTTTAAAAATGTGATACGCTTGGCACGTATATCATAAGATTCGCATAACACTTTTCTTTTATCTTGCATTTTTTGCCACCTGAATCCAATTTCTCTCAGGAGCCGACGCAAGCTGCTTACACTGAGATCTTCTGCCAGGAAACCCCGATCGTGGATTTTTTGCCATATCCCTGTAATTCGAGCACATTTCAAATAGTGAAAAATAATTTTCTAAAGCGCATAAAATAAGCAAGCTGTGTAATAAATATTTCAAAATATGTGGAGAATATCTTGTTGCACACTACGATGGCGTGATTCACTGTGATTTTTTAATGTCAGTGGTGAAGCGATATAGGCTTTAAGTCCCCATCAGAGCTATAGTGCATGTGATAAAGTGTGCCGTGTCTACTTAGTCTAATATTAATATATTCAAAGTATAGATAAAAATAAAAATATATATATTATGATGTAAACAGTTTTACAGACTGAAATTAAGTGTATAGTTTTTCGTCACAGTAAGTGTTAACAAAATATACACCCTCGTATATTCAAGGAAAGCATAAATAATCACAATTCTTACCCTTCAATGTCGGCAGTCTCTTTTCCGCCAGATAGAAATCATAAACTATGTCACGGATAGTCTTAATCTGGCTTGCTGTGACAAGATCCAGTTTCCTTTTCTTTATTTGTCGACGTTTTTGTGGCGTTTGAAAAGATGTGCTTGGTCCTTTCCATTGGACTTTCGCAGCCTCTTTCGAAATTTTCTGGAAGGTACCTCTTGACACGCCAGTGGCAGCTAATATTCTTTCCCTAAAATATTCAATTATTTCTTGGTACTACCGTTTCTAAAGTAAAAATTATTATTGTTCTATTAAAAAATATCAATTAATATTGAATATACATAAAAAACTGAAATAAACTACGAACATACCTGTGGTTTTTCAAAGGAATGACAAGCCCTTCTTCAGCCTCTTTTCTCATAAAATTAGTCACATTGCTCACAATTTCACGACTTTGACTGTGTAAAACACGACCTTTTCCAAGTTTTTTAGGCGACATACCTCAATTAGCTTGTTTCTAGTGAACTGAACACAATACAGTGAAACCACCGAACAAATAAAAATCAATCAAATATAATCACAATTCCAGTCAGGACACGAAACGCTAAGGCGATCGTAATCAAGGCAAGACTGAAGCTCTGCCCAGCCCGAAGTATCCGAATTCGTATCTCGGTAAATACCCACTCTTGACAATGGCGTCCTTATTTGTTACCCTCGGATAATAAATAATTTGTTACAAAAAAAAATACTGCTGGCAACACTGAATATTTATCCCTATGCAATACTATGCATGTGTACCCGGCGAAGTCTTTCTCAATTCTGCAAAAGACGCATTGCCCAGCCACAGCGTTGCCAGCTCATTTAGCGCTATCATTTGCATGATGGAATACTATGAATCAGCAGTGCACGGCTTTGACGCCACTTTAGCGAGATCGGAGTAAGCACGCCAATAGTGCGGTCTTTGTTTAGTGTGAGCATCACGGCCCATTCTTGTTTGAATTTATCTCTACACCATAGATAAATATATAGGGGGACAGTACACGAAAAAATAGACAAGAGTCTAGCGACCCGATAAAATTTTCGATACCAAAGGCCACCTATACTACATAGGTGGCCTTGCGTGGAATATATTCACAAAGAAGGGGGATTCTTTGTGAATGTATTCGCGGAAACACATGCAAGCTATTGTATATCCACTATAATACGGCTTTTATTAAATATATCCTGGTTTTTAGTTAAATAAAGCAACATATTTTGGAAAAAGTGCATCCAAAGTACGGGCACGTATTACAATAAGTAATATCATTTTTCGCATGGCCCTCCGCTCGCTGCGTTCGCTACGGGGGCTCAAGAAAAGGAAACTAACCCGGTGCTAACCCAAGACATACCCAAAATCGAGAAAAAAAACTGTGTAGAAACTTAACCTTAAAAAAAAAAATAAAAAAAAACAACGGGGTTTGAACCCGAGCCGCCGACGCCAATAAATGCCGCTGCCGAGTTCAGACCTAACCATCTAGTCCTCTGGACCACCACGCCTTATAATGCAAATCGATTGCATCACGATTACAGTGGCTTTATAAGCCACTGTAATCACGATGACATAGCGCGAATGCAATCGCTTGAGTCAACGCCATCTGCACTAGATGGCGGTAGAGTCGGTATCGAAAATTATATCGGGTCTACAGACGCTTGTAAAAATAGGTCATCAGTCAGACGAGATGCGCGATACCAACGATACGATATTCCAGAGTATCGATACTTTTACGTCCGATACTCGATATTTAGGATCGATACATTGGAAGTATCTATATATTACCTTTGTTTATAAAGACAATGATATTACTTACGTCTGGAGACTATCCCATAACTCTCAGCAACATGCCTAAATTCATTTTTTGCAGGCCCTTCGCTCGCTCCGTTCGCTACGGGGCTCAAGAAAAGGAAACTAACCAGGTGCTAACCCAAGACATACTCAAAATCAAGAAAAAAACTGTTTAGAAATCTAACGTTAAAAAAAATAAAAATAAACCGATGGGGTTTGAACTCGCGTTGCCGAAGTGAAGGCTAACCATGCAAACCTCTAGACCATCAGAGGCATACATACGATTTGTTACATCACGAAGTACATGAAAACAGCTGACTGCTGAGAGTTATGGGATAGTCGCCAGACATAAATCTATATATTTGTGTTGTATCGATACCTTACGATCCGGGAAGATTTTTGGTGGACAGATAGTAATATTTACTGCCTACTAGCAAATACTCATTTCACGCAACCTTTATTCTTCGTTGGCTATAAACTGCATATACTGTGAATATGTTGGGGTCTCTATCAGCTGGATGAATCCCCGATATCCACTGCAGACCTTCTTTTTGGAAATACCAGCAGCGTTCTCCCGCCAGATAAGTCATGGGCGCGCAATGTTTACATTTGCATTTTTGTCACTTCTCGCAGCCAAGAAAAACTGACCGAAACTAACCTAAGACAAGCCCAAATTGAAGAATTTTTTTTTACAAACATAGCCTTAAAAAATATATGTCTTGTCACTGGAATCGAAGTTGAACCGCAATATCAGAGACCCAGCATTCTAATCACTAAGCCACGAGATTCGCTGAACGCAATTTACTGGACCATAAAGACATCCATAGAAGAATATAACATAGAGGAATATAAAAGTAAAGAGAGTATCCCTTCCCTTGTAAAATATTGGCACACCGTTTGACAATTGACAATAATGACGTATGATGTTTACAACACGACACTAAGCACGCAAGCACTAAGGACAGGCGGCAGGCGGCTGACTGAACTAATGTTAATAATCTATGTTGACAAAACATGTTCCTGTTTTATCGACAGAAGAAAGGCGGCGGGCTATTCAAATGTTATTTTTATTTTAGTCGTATTCCATATAACTATATAGACGGTTTATGAATTTATCTGCAACAATTACAGCGTTTTTCTTAATCGAGATTAAAGCAAAGAGAGAACCCTGTAAATACATTAGTTTGTCGCAGATAAATCCATAATGCGCCTGATTGAATTAAATGCGATTATACTTTAGGCGTTGTTTGAACCTAAGAATAGTTCAGGATGTAAGAAAATATACACGTTTTGCATTTTGTTACAAAGTTTATTAAAAAACATGCGATATTAAATGCAATCAAAATAACATAAAAAAAACTCTTAACAGAACAAAACAAAATAGGTGAATAGTGTTGACGTATCACAATATATTTCTAATATTCAAAAAACTAATTAACTTGAATAGAACAAAAAATAAAATTTAACAGTAATAAACATCTTAATGAGGAAAACAACTTGTATCTTAAAGTAAAACTGAACACTTCTATATATTTTATTTAAGAATATAAGCAACACGAAAACGGTGACTGAAACGAAAAAAAAAATAGCTGCTTACCAACGGCTGCTACCCGCACGCATTTTTCTAAACGCCACACGTGATCGTATCGGATCATAAGGCGACTGTAATATAAATATAGTTTTGGGTTAATTTCGCAGCAAGCGAAGGGTACAATATGTCTTCGTGATGCAATCAGTTTGTGGCAAGAGCTCTCGTCGTCGAGAGGTTTAGATGGTTGGGTCTCACCTGGACGGCCCGGGTTCAAACCCCGTTGTTTTTTTTATATTTTTTTTAAAGATTATGTTTCTAAACAGTTTTTTTCCTTGATTTTAGGTATGTCTTGGGTTAGTTTGGGTTAGCACCTGGTTAGTTTCCTTTTCTTGAGCCTCCGTAGCGAGCGAAGCGAGCGGAGGACCATGCGGATAGACCAACAGGAGAGGCCGATTTTTACATAGTGCTCTACTCGTGTAAAGGATCTTAAAACGCAAGGCATGCAGTGTTCAAATATTTTAAAACGAAACGTTTTTCTGATAATATGAGATAATAACGGTAGTATAACATTTATATTGCAGTCGTCATATGGCAAGTTGCGATCACGTGTGGCGTATAGAAAAATGCTACCCGCACCACCAATACCTCCATCCACCATCGCCCCAGAACAATTTTAAATTAAAATAATAAATTGATTAAACAGGCTTTCTTTAATCAACAACCGTCAAACCGCGATTTTTGAATTAGGAAGTTTACATTTTTTTAATTTTCACCTTAATGATAGTCCTAAACTTGATAAAAATAACAGCGAAAAAAATTTTGGTTTATCTTCATAAATAACGAAGCTATGACTTGTCAAACTTAAATATCACGCCCGGCGCCCTGAACACCACTGTGACGTTACGCGACACCATCCGCCAGGCGCGAAAGCGTTCGCGTCTCAGTAGTCGCGGTTCTCTGTGGTTTTGGCAGCCGATTGCGACGGAATATCTACCATTTTAAGCTTAGAAAGACAATTGATTATGCCAAAGACTAAACCAAAAAAACTACAAATATTGCATTGTACCCAAATGTACTAGCACTACTACACATATTTTTTGACGTGCCGAGACAAGAAAAATTACGAAGGAAATGGAGTCGAATAATAAGGCGTGATATTAAGTTTCCTCTTTCTTCTAAATCTGTACAACATTGTTGCGAAGACCACTTTGATGTAAGTACTGAATTGAGCAATATTTATACAAGTAAGTATTTTATAATAAATGAAACGATTTTATTTAGCATGAAAACACCATATCTGTCCATCTATCTATCAAATCTGGTAATTGTTTTTGAAGTTAAAACTTTTTTTTTTAGTGCGTTTAGTCCTTTTTAAAATTCCTGTGTACTGACAAAGAATAAGCCGTTAGATCTGACACGTCAGGCGTGACGCTAGCTGTGACGCGTCATAGCGTTATGTATGACGTGCGTCAGATCTGCTGCTTTATATATATATTTATATAGGTATAGCTTTGATATTAATTAACCGATTTTTCTCAACTTTGGAATTTGGGTGTTTTTAAGGTCGTTGAATATCGTTTTTGACTCAAATTTAAAAAAATCGAGGTTGACGCTGTTTATGGACAGATTGGTTTCGAACGGTTTCAGATATCGCTTTCAAACTTGATACAGTTATACAACTCATAAAAATAAAGGCACGTATTTAAAAAGCATCCTCCACAGACAGGAAGGGGTAAAATATAAAAAGA
>MU182895.1:0-73391 GCA_016904865.1 Pissodes strobi | reverse complement strand
GCCACTCTATATGATCTCGACGAGGCCATCGAAATAATTCCAGCTGTCCCGAAACTTCGCGGCGGGCCGGTCGATGCGTCGATGATTCATACAGACAGAGAAGCGAGGGGCACGGCGGGGCGGCTAGTTCTATAGGGTAGCACAAAAACGTTCGGATGGTTGTTAGTCGTGACAATATAAAGAGTGTGGCAAACGTATCGGAACCGACTCAAATGATTAAAATAAGTTGAGAAGAAGTGAAACTAACCGAAAGTTGATTGCACGACTAACGCAAACTGACCAATTCTATTGAAATTGATTATAATGTATCGGAACTGGCTCAAAGAAGTAAAATAAGTTGAGACTAGGTGAAACTAACCGAAAGCTGAATAGACGACTAACCCAAACTAACCAAATCTATTAAAATTGATTATAACCTAGCGGAACCGACTCAAATGCCTAAATTAGGTTGAGGATAAGTTAAACTAATCGAAAGTTGATTCGACAACTAACCAGAACTAACCAAATCTATTAAAATTGATTATAACCTAGCGGAACCGACTCAAATGACTAAATTAGGTTGGGAATAAGTTAAACTAATCGAAAGTTGATTCGACAACTAATCAGAACTAACCAAATCTATTAAAATTGAGTATAAACTATCGGAATTCACTCAAATGGTTAAAAATCAGTTTATACTAAGTGAAACTAACCGCGTTATACATCGGGGATTGAGCCGAATCGAATGCAATTTTATTTTTGGTTTTTACAATTACCCCTAATGTTATAAACTATAAAAACGAACGAAACTTGAAGTAATATGTATTTATGTGGTATATTTTGGTAAACTAAACTTACGTAATCTGCTAAAATTTACTTTTTACATTAAATTGTATTAGGGCTGGGTGAGGGTGACTTTTAGGTTCTCACGACAGACTAGTCGTGTTGCATACCGTTAGATCGGGGAATGAGAAACGAATCGAATGCCAGTGGGATACAGCTGGTAGGGCTAAAAAATACATTTTGACATAAAATTGATACCTAGTTAAAAATACTAAAGTTGCGCGGACGTCTCAGACATGAGACAGGGATGCATTTAAAACTAGGAAAAAATATATATAAATCACAAACGACTAAAAAGAATACTATTTCTGGACAAACGTACGTACAATGATCGCAATGACCTGACTATAAAAGAAGCATCATTTTCACAATGATCGCGGCTCAAGTCTCTTTGAGCGGAAATCGGCTACAAAAAATATCGTTCTATAGGACGATTCTACACAAGAATAGCAAAAAAAAAATTTCCTGAGGAAATGTTTTGTTTTCCAGAAAATTCGATTTTTATATCATAATTTAACTAAAACCTGTCTTTGGATAATTTCCCTATTATTTTTTTTGCTATAGGCCGATCTAGAAAAAGCTATTAATTTAATACAATGGTGTTATTCCGAAAATGTTTAATTATTGGAATTTTTTTTTGTAGTTTTGAATATCGGAAATCTGTTATGGAGATGAAAATTAGATAATAATTCTTTTTGGCTAGTAAGTTGCTCTTTAAACATGTACAATTTTTTTCGCGACAATTATTCATATGGCAAATATTATAGAAATTATTTAAATTGACATAGTAGATCAGTGTGTTTTGTTAGTTTGGGTTAATTTAGGTTCTGTATTAGGTAGAGTTAGTTGGTCTAGCGCGTAGCGCGCTTGTCTCACTGCGCTTGTTCGGTTAATTAAAGTTAGTTTCGATTATTTTTGCTTTGGTTGGGATAGTAAAGAGACAAGCGCACCACGCGCGCTGGTCTCTTCACTCTGGTTAATTGGGGTTAGCTTTGCTTAGTCTGAGTTAGTTTTGGTAAGTCTGGATTAATCTTGATTAGTTTGGGTTGGTTTTAGTTAGCTTAGCGTTGGTTAGTTTTGATTAGTTTGGATTTGCTGTATTTGGTTTAGGTTAGTTTGGGGTAGTGAAGAGACAAGCGCACGTATAGCGCTCTTGCCTCTTTACTCTGGTTAATTAGGGTTAGTTTTGCTTAGTATTGGTTAGTTTGGGTTAATCTTGATTAGTCTGAGTTGGTTTAGGTTAGTTTGGGTGAGTGTTGGTTTTCTATTGATTAGTTTGGAAGAGCTGTGGTTGGTTTGGGTTAGTTTTGGTTAGTTGTGAATAGTGAAGAGTCTTTTTACTCTAGTTAACTTGGGTTAGAGGGGTAGAGAGGCACTCTTAGCCAAGATTTTTTTACAAATACATTTTCGCCATGACAATGATGTATTTGCGGCAAAAAATTTTGATTGTTCTGCGTTGAGAGAGATACTCTAATACCAAAAAATTAATTTAATCTTTTTCTACCGGATTTCCGCTAAACGAAACTTGACCCATGATCGCAACAAATACATCAACCTCCTGACTATAAATGAAACATTAGGTTTGTTCTAGCAGCGATTTCAAACGGTTCCAAACCGTACGGAGTTTGCGCATAGTCATATAAGCGACGCTTATATCGTTATGCGCAAACTCCGGACGGTTTGAAACCGTTTGAAATCGCTGTTTGAACAGACCTTATTATTTGCTTTGTCATATGACAGCTAGACGATCTATTTCGCGCAGGCGCCATGGAAATTGAAACCCGTAATGTCGCTACTCGGTGGTGGATGTATGTACTCGGTCTATACGGCGCGCCGCGTGGCGGCACCGGCATTTCGGGGTTTCGTCGTATCACGAATGTTAACAACCAAAGGTTAAGGTTGGTTGGTTGGTTTTTAGTTATGGGCTTCGCGGTTACGAATTTACTCAAAAACGACCCCTATCCAGGCTTAGTAAGAGCTGGGGCGACCCATCCCAGATTAGTTACAACTTGGTGGACAGAGATACTATTTTTTGAACCCCCAGTATGTCGAGTATATACTCCTGGAGGCTCAGACTAATTCATGCACGGCTTGTTTTAAGGTCCGAACACCACCGACTGGGCATTCACACACATTTAAATCTTGTACATGCACGGTTAGAGTCAGGAGTCTTATGCAAAGGGGCTTTACACAATGCAGATATAACCAGTTGTTGTCAGAGATAGTTCCCATCTACGCAGGGCCCACAGCCCCTCTCTTTCAGATCACGTAAAAACGTGCAAGCATCCTCGTAGGAATCGTCCCTACATTAAGCGACCCACCCTAAAGACTGTCCTAACCGGCCACGACTTCCCTTTCGAACCAACGGGGCCCCCAACGCTTTCTGCCGCGAATCACGTGCACTACCCGTGCGAAGTCAGGTTAGAAAGCCAGGCTCCCTTTCCACGTCCGAACACCGCCAACTCCAAAGCGGAAGTCCAACGGTGTCCAACCAAAGGTTAACAAATTAACAACTATCGGCGAGTATTCGTTACTTCGAATCTTTGCAAGTAACGAGTACTCAAATAGCTAATGCGAATAGTTACTTTTTTGCCATCTCTAGCACTCAGCAGTCAGCTGGAAAGCTGGAAACCAGAATATCTTGAATTGGTAAATTTGTAAAGTATACCTTTATTTACTACCGTATTAATTTACTTTTTAGTAAATTTGTCAATTTAATGAAAAATGTGTGTTGAATATTGCGAGATATATTGTTTAAAAAGAAATACTTTTTGAGTTATAAATTGTACTGTAGAATGCAAAATCCAGAAGTGTGGTCGTTTCATGAACCCCAATCCGTCTTTAATGTCGAAGAACTAAACACCTCTGATATTTCTATAAATCATTTCCAACATTTTTACTTTAACCACCTGGTAAGTTCCTAATAAATAATAACAATAAACTTTGAGCATAAAATAGCTATATTTTGTCTTTGAGGTTTCTATAGTGTTACCAGATTCATCGAGTGTACCAGATAGTTTAGTCAACCTGCTCTCTGATGATTGCGAATACTACAAGGTTTTGGATTTAAATATATCTGATCTACTTAACACAACCTTTATAAGTAACTTTATTAAGAAAGGTAAGTTTCATCTTATTTTTGTCCCAAATAGAAAACCACCTCAAAATGAACTAATACATAGGTAGAGGGGAATAATCCGATATATGTCTGTAGTACTTGTACAACGACAATTTTTTTCTCAATTAAGGCAAATAAAGTGTTCTAATTTGCTGATGTCATTTCATAATTGTAATTACGTACTACTTTTAAAATATTCATATGGCCCTATAAAAGTTATTGGACCACTTCTTAGTTTGAACATTTCTGAAGGTAATTTCCAGAACTCTTGATTTGCAATTCATTTAGTGAGAATTGTCATTCCATAATTGTAATTATTAGTTTTAGGTAACTTTATAGGGAAATTATATTGTAGGAAAATTGATACTATTAAGTATTGAAACTAGAATTGATTGCGATAACTGCTGTGCTGTTACAACAAATGGGATTTTAATTTTGTCGCTGACAAAAGATACATATCAGAGCTTTGGTCTTCAAGGAAAAATATCTCATTTTACTAAAAGAAATAAAGACAGATATAGTAAGTATAATTGTTAGCATTTAAATAAGTATTTTTTTTGTATCGAAAAATTGGTATAAAATATTGAGAAAATGTCTACAAGGTCATTCAAAAATTATGAAGTACAACTACCTTCCTATCTCCTTATATTTTTCACGATGAAATAAGTTAGTAAGTAAGTATAGGTACCTAGTAATGAAAATATTACAGTTAGTTAAGTACTTAATATAAAATATGTCAAAGTCAATTATTATGCTTTATTGTTAGTAAGATATATCTTGTAAACAAAGCTTTTAAAAAAAAGAGTCTTTACAAAACAGAGTCAATGTCCAAAACCACAATAAGCATTATTTTCCAAATAAAATACAATAGAATACAATAAAATAAGACAGTAGCCTAAAACACAGTAAATAATCAAATCAAAGTAGCCAGACTAAATAATACAAATATAATAAAATTATTTATTGTGTTAAAACAAAAAACAATAGTATTTAAAAAAGAGTTACATCACATACAATAAACACATTACCGAATGCTGTACATTCATACACACATATATAAACATTAATAAGTGACTAAACTAGAACAAATATAGAATGGGTAGATTATTTACAAAGAAAAACTATAGAAGATTTAATCAGAAATGTTTGGACACTTCATGGCAGTACTTACTTAATTCTGAACAACTGCTAGGTGTTTTTCACAGTAGAATGAGAAGCGTTTTGGAAGAATGTTTTCCAAAAATTCCGATTAAAAGCAAAAAAAAAAAAAGAAAAACTAGAATTGGCTCACCAAGGGCTTAAGGGTTTCAGCTAAAAACATGAGATGTTTGCATTGGTTGCGAAAATACTTTTACAATGATCAAAACTTTATGAATTTATTTTTTAACTACAGAAAAATATACCGATTTGAGCATCTGTAAATATTTTTTACTCCCAGAAAATATGCACCATCAGAAATAAACAAAGAGAGATATGGAATATAGTAAATGAACTTCAGCAAAAGACTAATTCAATGAATGTAAATGGTGCAGTCTCTGAGTCCAATCTTTCATGTAATATAATTAACGATTTCTATTGTTCAATAGCTTCCAAACTATCATCAGAAATTGAGAGTCAAGAAGACTTTAGTCAATACATTTCCCACATAAATATAAAATATTCATTTTTTCTCACCCCCACGAATTTAATAGAACTGAGAAGTGTTATTTCAAAAATTAAGAATAAAATATACCACGGTTGGGTTGACATGTCAAAAGTTTATGAAAGTCTGCCTGACTCAGTTTTAGCTTTAGCCATTCTCTGTGAAGCGATTAATGAACCCTTATTGGCGGGTGATTTTCCACAATGTCTTAAATTGGCAACAATTGTGCCTATTTTTAAGGGTGGTGATGTTAACCAGCCTTCCGATTTCCGCCCATAGCTCTTTTGAACACCTTATCAAAGATAGTGGAAAAAATTGTAAAACTATGCATGGTATCTTTTTTGACTAAAAATAATATATTAAGCAGGGAGCAATTCGGATTTAAGGCAGGTCTTAACACTAATGATGCTATATATTCATTTCTGGAAGAGCTATATATCAACCTTAATAGGAAGGATTATGCATCGGCTATATTCTGCGACCTCAAGAAAGCTTTTGACTGTGTAGACCACCATGTTTTACTGTATAAGCTTGAGAAATATGGCTTCAGGGGTAGAGCATTGGACTGAAAGGCTTACTTGTCTGGTAAAAGGCAAATGGTAATGTTTAGGGGTGAAGTGTCCAACGAAAGGAATGTAGCTCATGGATTACCTCAAGGGTCTGTATTGGGCCCAATATTATTCTTATTATATATAAATGACATCATGAGATTAAAGATAGAGGGAAAATTCACATTGTTTGTGGATGACGCAACCGTCTTATGGAGCCATAAAAACGCTATGATCCTAGAAAGTACGGTAAGCAGAGATGTCGGTTTAGTAAAAAGATGGTGTGATGCTAACCTCTTAACTTTAAATATAAATAAAACATGTGTTATGGATGTTAAAGATGATATTAATTTAACTCTAAAGGATAGTTTGCTTACTAATCTTGAAGAAAATAAATTTTTGGGCATTTATTTGGACAGCAAGTTAAGATTTGTAACTCATATAGAGCAGTTAAAAACAAAATTGACATCTGGTTGCTATGGTATCAGAGTTCTGACTCTGCAATTAAATAGAGAGACTGTTAGGGTTGCATATTTTGGTCCCATTGAATCGCACTTGAGGTATGGTTTGTGTTTTTGGGGAAGATACATGTGTGGGATTGGCACTCGGGACACTTGCAGACCCTTTATAGAACTGCAAGTGTTAACCTTGACGGGTTTAATTGTGCTCAAGGCAGCAACGATGGTACACAAAAAGTTTCAAGATGACATACACTCCTCTAATCCAAATAACACAAGATCAATGCACAGAGTGCCAGTTCCAATACCAACAAGTGCACTAACAAGAAAATCTATTATATATAACTGTAAGGCCATTTTTAACTATTTGCCAGTACTGTCCTGGGAGTTGCCATGGGATGTGGCCTATAAAATCCCATCGACCCCCCCCCCCCCAGGCTGGAGAACACCGAAGTACAAAGTCTGGAGCTGATCAATGACAGTTTGTGACAAGAGGGGCTGCATTGTATTAGCTGGCAGGATCGTCACTGCTCTCAGCAGCAGTTGATTACGGGGAGTGACGCCCCCGTCATTCCGAGTTGCCATGGGATGTGGCCCATCATTTCCCATCGTCCACCTCCAGGCAGGAGAACACCAAAGTGCAAAGTCTGGAGCTGATCACTGGGGAATGATCCAACAAACCCCATTCTTACCCTTTTCAGACTAGGGACCACCAAAGGAATAAGTCTGAGGCCGATGATTCCAGTGGAAGCGGCCCTAGGTGGTAGATGCATACGCCTACTCGCATCGTCCGGTGAAAGACCACCCCACCCGAACTGAGAAGTGCTAAGTGGTTTTCCGGAATCACTCGCCTTCCGCGCTGGTAGTTCCGGGTTCGACAGTAGGAATATATGGACATGATGGCGATTCCAGGATCAAAATATTCCGGAAGTAAACTCTCCGGCCATTCGGATCTTCGGGCGATGGGTGGCCCTGGGAGCCCTTCATCCCGCATTTCACAGACAGCAAAGATACCGAACCAATTTAGAACAGATTTCTGCAACATAAGAGGCCTAAATAAAAACATAAATTCGGTACACCAACATCTACAAGCAGATAGACTACACATACTAGACCTTTCAGAAACACAAGTATAGTCATAGACATAAGTTCGGAATATGCTTTTTTGTCCGAAACGACCTTTCATCTTTCATGTCAACGCGAGGAAACACTCGAACCGAACAACCTTGACGTCATGTGGCTCAAGTTCACCGCCAAGGGATTAACCAAGTTTATATGTTGTCTTTATCGCCCTCCAAGCGATAGAGTCTACCAAACTTTTTTTACAACACTAGCTATTACTTTTGACTCGATACAGGTCGACGACTCCAATTCAGAAATAATCGTTCTGGGAGACTTCAATGCCCACAACATCAACTGGCTCAATCATCACAACAAGACCGACAACGAAGGTAGAGAAGCTGAAGCAGTTGCCATCATCTGCGGGCTTACTCAACTTGTAGACGAACCAAACTCGAATCTCAGAGAGGGGCGAATTCGCCGCCCTCCTGGATCTTTTTCTAACCACCAATCCTGACCAGTACAAGGTTACAGTTGGTCCGCCATTAGCTACCTCCGACCACAAGCTTATTACAACCAATTTCTACAGAAGGATCCACCATTGCTTCACAAAATCTGGCATTACAATTCTGCAAACTGGGACGGTCTAAGGGAGTTCTACCTAGATTTTCCTTGGCTCGACGTCTGCTTTGGCACTGACGACCCAGTGGTTCCAAAGTCGGTAGCAAAGGCGGTAAGTAGCAACTTTACAAAAACGTCTCTCCCACCTTTGACAGACGAACGTTGCATCACGGCGACTACAGCCAAGGAAAAAGCAAAGTTGCTCGCCAAAATGTTTTCTTCGCACTCTGCCATAGGCAAGGCTCTCCCCACCATATCGAACATCAACACTACCATGGCAGAAGTTAAGTTTCGTCACCGTGATATTCGTAAAATCCTTAGAGAACTACATACGCAAAAGGCATCAGGACCGGACGGAATACCTGCCATCGTGTTAAAGAACTGCGCCAACGAACTGACACCGGTTTTTCAGGCTTTTTCTCTATCTTACGGAAAAGGGATTTACTCATCTTCTTGGAAAGTCCCTCGAGTGTCTGTTCCAAAAAAGGCAAGAATACCACGCCCTCAAACTACCGCCCGATAATCTCGAAAGACATGGAACGTGTAGTCAATCAGCAACTACTCAAGTACCTCGAGATCAACAGAATAATCAGCGATAATCAATACGGCTTTCGCAAAGAGAGATCGACAGGAGATATATTGGCCTATGTTTCTCATATATGGAGTAGGGCAATTGAGAACTACAGAGAGTCTCGAGCGATTGCGTTGGATATTTCGAAGGCATTCGACAGAGTTTGATATGACGGACTGGTCAACAAATTGCCGTCCTTCGGACTGCCAACCTCTCTCTGCAGCTGTGCTGAGGCTACCGAAATTTGGTCCAGTTCAATGCAGCAAAGATCCAAGCAGTCACGTTTACCAAGAGGGCCAATACAGCGGACCCTTACATCATTATGGCAGGATCGACCTCATCCTCGTCAATCGGACTGCTGGGTGTCTCGGTCAACAACAATATGTCCTGGCAGCCTCCCAGAAGCTTGGTGCGCTATTTCGCAGCAAAAAACTCTATACACCGCAGCAGTTGCTCTTGCTCTACAAAGCGCAAATAAGACCATGCTTAGAATATTGCTCACACATCTGGCGTGACGGAACATAGCACACCCTAAAGCTGCTGGATTCCATTCAGAAGAGAGCTGTGCGTCACGTCGGCGACCCGGAGTTGACTCGGAATCTGGATAGTCTGGAGCACCGCAGATATGTGGCCGAGATGTCCCTGTTTTACAGATACTTTGACGGCGGATGTTCCCAGGATTTGGCCCGCCTCATCCCGCCTGTCAGACGGTCACGACAGACGGCAAGAGCGCACCTTTTCGTCGTACAAACACCTAGAACATCGCTTTACAAGAGCTCCTTTGTCTGGCACACTGGATCACTGTGGATCTCACTCCCAGGGCATCTGTTTCCCACTAATTACAACTTACAACTGTTAAAGAACCGTGTCAATCAACATCTTCGCACACACACCGCTCGTCGAGCGCCAGCCAGTGTGTGTGCGCCACTGCCATAAAAAAAAACATGACTCCGTCATTAGTCAGCGGGGATGGCACTAAAAGTTGTTCTAGTTTTTGAACACTATGGAAGAAACATTATTAGGGCCAAGATCCAATAACATTATGTCTATAGTAAAGATATTCTCAAGTGAGGTGACTGTCTTCCTGGATGAAAACTGCTTTGAACAGGCGGGTTTAGATCTCTAGCCTCCTGGGGGTTAGAAATTCTGGAGGGTCGGTATATGAAGCGTGTCCCATAGGTGGGTGAATAGGACAAATGGACCAAAGATTTTTGAATTCATTATCAGTATTTCGGGATTATGGTCTGAAAAGACAATTCACCAAATTTTACCCAAATCGGTATTATACAGGGTAAGATAACGAAATTGGAAAAAATCGCCAATAATGAAGTACCTTTAATTTTGAAGTTCGAGCAAAATGTTATTAAGATACATTGTTCAGAATTAAAATTTATGTCATAATCTGGAGTTATACTTTGTTAATTTAAACTCTAGCATTTGAAAAAATATCCTATAACATTTTCCAATAAAGCATACAACACACCATAAAGCACACACCTGTAGTTCAATAATCTGATACATCCTTTTTAAGAGCTATTTTGGCATTCCTAAGCCTTGCCACTACAGAAAGAAATGTAACTGATTATGTTGTAAATAAATATTTGGCTATTGTAGTGAACCTCGATTTCACCCTTTGACGTACTTACACTGTATTTTCGGCTTTTCTTCAACTTCTGTTAATTTTCTGAAACCAGGTTCGCAGTACCAGTCTGTTGACACCCTATTTTGTTGCAAATAATTTACCTAGACAAATGGGCAACAACCCCTATTTCTCTACCTAATAGTCAGTAACTTCATTTCAATTTCCAGTACTCAATTCTTACCTTAGTTATAATTAAATGAGCGTAGGCCAAATTACTTTCCGTTTAAAATAATAATTGTGATTTCGAATTTACAGGGGAGCATTTTTATATTTAATCAGTGGTTGGCTCAAATTTGTTCAGATAATTTCTGATATGACCTAGGCATTTAAAGTTCGCCAGACAATCAATTATGGCACAATAAAAAGAAAATTTCATTAGCATAACACTTAACCCGCTGAGTTTTACTTTGTATGAAACTTCCCTCGTAGCTTAAATTCTATCTGAATTTATGACAATTAAAGGTTAGCCAGTCAATCAGTTGTGGGTTAATAAAAGGAAAATTCATTAGCATTAATACTTAACCGCAGTGATTTACTTTGTATCAAACTTTCTGTGGAGCTTAATTTCAATCAAGACTTTCTACATTCCCTAATAAATAAAGTACAGAGTGACGCTCGCACTGAATTTTTAATGGGACACTCATGAAATTCTCGAAGACATACAACAATAATGGTTCTAAACTTACAGGCACCCTAAGCATGTTAATCCGGAACCTGCTATCATAGACTTATTAGCTTTTAGACCACCTTCTCCCAAACTTAAGTACCCTATTAAAATCAGTTCCTACATGCGTTTTAAATTCCGATCGAGACCAAATTAAGGTAATTAAAATGGGAGAACACGATTTTCCCATTAATGCCCCCTAGCCAATGGTTTACTTTTTAGAACAAAGTTTGGGGGGACCTGCGTGGGAACGTTCGACAGCGGATGATATTCTTTCTAGTTAGTTCATCTAGTTTCGCGTTATACTGCCTTCAAAAAAAAACAAAGGTATAAGTCAACCGCCAATTAAATCGGATCTCGAATCTTGTGAAGTTAAACACCATGCCGTTTATTTGGAATATATTCCAATAGTAAGTTATTTTATTTGCATATGGCTTATATGGTAGGTGCTTTTGTCGTACACTTTTCTTAGGCAAAAATGATTAACTTTTGACGCGATTCTGGCATTACTTAAAAGTTATATTTCAATTTAGATTTTGTTTAATAAAATTAAATTATTATTTTATTTGAATGTTCTCTCTTGGTCATCTTCTTCGAAATTAAAGTTATTTTATTTATTGGTGAGCTAGCTCAATCCTAGTTTATTGTTGAAACAATTAAAAATAATTTTAAAACAAATTATTGAAACAATTGAAACTATATCAGGAGCTAGCCATCGGCTATCACACTATATCTATTAAATTAATGGTACGTCATTAGTGGCGATTTTTTCCAATATCGTTATAACTTA
Organism: Pissodes strobi; assembly: GCA_016904865.1. NCBI lineage: Eukaryota > Metazoa > Arthropoda > Insecta > Coleoptera > Curculionidae > Pissodes > Pissodes strobi. Next base: position 61,456 of record MU182895.1, on the reverse strand, counting down.
CCCTGTATAATACAATACCCATTTAAGTAAAAATCGGTGAATTATCGTTTCAGACCATGGAGACCATAATCCATAGTCAACAATTAAACCTAGAAACTTTGATTCGAGTCTAGTCACAATAAAAATATTGTTGAGGGGAATATTAAAAAGTCGGTCTGATCTAAAGGACACAATATTGGTTTTGGCTAAGTTAAGTACAAGTAGATTTGCATTGCACCAAGATGTCATCTTCACGAAATCTGATAAAACTGTGTTCTGCAAGCTGTGATGATCTTTGCAGTGCCCTTGCAGCACTGCAAAGGTCATCAGTGTGTCAATGTGAATGTGATGAAGATCAACATGTGGTGTCATCAGCAAACAACGTAAAATGACCTGTGATGTCCAAGGAGGCCGAGTCATTTAAGAAAATCAAAAACAGTAAGGGCCCCAGAACAGAGCCCTGAGGGACATCCTAGGAATTTACCAAGACATCAGATTCGGTGGAATTAATGCTAACTGTTTGTTTCCGATTTGATAGATAACACTTTATCCATGCCAAGGCTACTCTCCTAAACAAAAGTAATTAAATGTGATTCTGTGGATCTCTTATTAAAAAAAACCAAACTGCTCATCCATGATTGTTAAACTTATTATAGAACTTAAGTAATCAGCAATTATTTTTTCGGTCTGCCTTACGCATGTCAAGTTCCACAATAAAATGGTGGCTGCTGAGTGCTGGGGCATACACAACTAGGTCTTCACGCATTGCCGCTCTACCTGTCCCCTCATCAAATCAATTATTTACAATAGTAAAACACTTTTTAATCACCTGCCCTTAAATGTCCGTAAGATAGGCAATGAAGAGCAATTTAGGAGGACGGGACGGGACGGTATGGAAAATACTAGTTGGGAAGGCGTACGATTCAGTTGCTGAATTTTTTAGTGACACTATTGTTTAATGTCTAATTTGCAACTCAGTTTGTTTACATTTTATTCACTGACATATTACTTCATGCTTTACCACGTGTAAGTAACCAAGTGTTTTAAGTCTTTAATTTAGTTGGGTTTATGTTAGTTTGTTTTATGAGAATAAGTTAGCAGCACACTAGTTTCTTTTAATCAAATTTTGTTTCAAATTTGTTTTTTTCTATTAATTAAAAGCATGTATATGTACTACTCCTATTTTTAAGTATGCTTTGATAATGAGATTTAATTACTCTTATATCAATAAAGCTATATTTGATTTGATTTAATTTTTTTATTTAACGCTAAGGTTACATATGGGTTACATATAGTTGCAGATATCCGCCTTATTTCTATTTTTGTAAATTATTGCATTTGTCTGCCTCAAGTTACTTTTTGGAAATCAAACCCAAGCCATCGAACATTAACTACGATAAGAAGAACCACTCAACCGCGGCAGCTTTGATGTGCATGTTCAGGGCACGCTGCAAAGAAATCGTAGTTTTGTTGCTTGGTAACGGTTGGCGGACTCTCGCCGCACACAAGTCGAGTTTCAATAAAAGCTGGCCAGAAACGATATTTATGACGAAATTATTTATAACACTCCAGTACTCTAGTTGACTTTGGAAAAAACAATTGATATCTTTTGAATTGTTAGAAACTTACCTTATGGTTTTTTATTAGCGTTATTATTTCAAATAAATATTTTGATACAGTTTGTATTCAACTGGCTGTTTCAAAAATCTATTAACGTTTTTAATTAGTTATTGATAACAATACTCAAGGTATGTAATAACTAATATTTAAAAGCTTTTGATTTTTCTGCTTATTACATAGCGCGGGTGACATAAAATGTAAAAGATTGATATATTTATCAAATCATAATTACAAATTCGTAATATAATATTTTTGTTAATGATTTCAACATATTTCCGAATACAAATATACTGTAACATGTACTTACGATTCTGACAAAAGAGATCAAGAAGAAAATTTTGGCGTTTTGTGTGATTTTAAAATTGGTTAAAGGGTTCGCACGATACTTTTACTGTATATTTACTAAAATACTTATTTTTTAATTGCATAAATTCGTAAAAATTTCGGAAAAATTACCTAATTTACTTAAAAATTATGTTTTCTTTTTTTACACGATAGTCCAGGAGATTACGGTGATTTTTAATTTTAATAATTGAGATTGAGATTTTTAATTTTATTGATTAAGAAAAAAACTTTATCTAGTCACACCAGAATAAATCTTTCATTCTTTTTTATTTCTTGCTTCAGATCGAAGTTATTTAACTATAGCGTATAAGCAATTGTTTGAAATACTATGACCAAAGTAATAATGCAAAAATTTTTAAATTGAAATGAAAAATATCTGAACTAACAGGATATCAAGACTTTCCGAATGGTCGGACTTGCAATACTTTTTAGTATAAATATATTTCCAAGTAGGATCAAAGAGAAGTTTTTAGAAAAAAGTAAAAATTGGGTTGCAACTGTTTTAAAATTTAAAAATATATATATTGTAAAAGGACGAAAAGCAGTAGCTTTCAGTAGGTGTAGTGAGCGGTCCAAAAGACGGAAAACAAAACCGCTCCGAGAAAATTCTACACCACAGGAGTTAACTTATGCCGCTCAAATGAGCTACAGATCATGTGGTAACTTATCCGCATCGAATGTTCTCAAAACTAATAGTAACAAACCCCCGAGCAAGCCAAAATGTTTGAAAACAAAAACAATCAAGATAATTTACATTTAGAGTTAAATGCTAATGAAGTATTAGCTCTAAAATTGTAGAAGCTAATTTGTCTAAGCATAATGCTTATCAAAACGCAAGCGGGACAAAAAAATTGCAACGTATATATCCTTCGTACGACAAAGTTTTGTTATCCCACTTAGGAGTGGGCGATTGTTAAAAATAATAACCGATGTTCTATTATTTGTAGTAATCGATGTTCGATTATTTGTAATAATCGATTATTCTCGATTAATCGATATAATCGCTCGCTCGAAATAATCGGTTGATCTTGATCGAAATATTCGATTAATCTATATCATCGATAAATAAAAATAATCGATATAATCCAGTTGTCGAAATGATCGATTAATCGATACAGTCGACCAACCGGAGTTAACCTTATACGCAAGTGTCTTTGAACAACAGCTGCACTGATGCCTCAATATTTTTTACTAGTTTGGTCGCTATTAGCTTAATTTTTAAAAATAGCGATAACTCTGAAATATTCTATGGCAAAATTGAAGGCACTCATCAACGCATTTCTCTCGTCCGATTAACATTCATTTTGCTAATGAGACTCCTGAATTAACCGTTGCAAAACAAAATTTGGATCATCAAATTAAAAATTAAAAACCCTTTTTTTGCAACGAAGAAGCCAATTTTTTAAATAATTTTTTAAACCGGTTTAAGGACATACAAATGATTTTTATACTTACAAGATTTTTATTGTTAGTGATAATTGATACACCCTATATATAAATATAGATGATCCAAAAATTCAACAATAAAGCACCTTTGTCTAAAACACGATGTTTTAAACGTGTAAACTTTTATGTCTTATTTCTGGTAAACCTTATTATGGCCAGCTTTGCTAGAAATTCGACGAGTGTGCGCCGGCGCCGTGTCAAAGGTCGCCTGCCAATATCCTGCTAGCAGTGATGCCAGGTCTGGTGAAATTTCACCAGATATGGTGAAATTTCACCAGATCTGGCGATTTTATGAATAATCTGGTGATTGATAAAAAACTTTTTAAAAAATGGCAATTTCTGGTGATTTTAAAAGTTCATCGACTTTTTTTAAGTTTTGAGCATTTGAGCAGAATATTTGATTATTTAAATTTTTAAAGTACATTCCTATTTTCCAACTTTGATGCTGTATGTCATCTAGTGAAAGCGCTGGTAATCCGATTTCTATATTCTTCAAATTCTATAATGCAGTTTTCTTTCTACATGTTAAACGTCTAAATACGTTCTCGTTCTTTTTGGTAAAAAATAAATATTTTTATTAGATCATATTCTCTTTCTTTCTGATGTATTATGCTTACGGTGCAGGCAGTTTAAAGTTTAACCAGAGAGAAAATAACTAAAAGGAGAGGCGTCAGCCTGTCAATCGATTTTGTATGCGCATGTCCAAGCACAAAGAGTATAATTGTCAAAATCAAAACACCGTCAGCCGATTTCAAGTGATTAGATGTCATTGTCATTATGTAAAGTACCTAAGTAAGTAAGTTGAATGTTAAATATTTTATTGTTTATTGAAATGTATGACCAGATTTAAGTAGTGTTTATATTTCATATTTTTTAATTAATGTGTAGCGATATTTTTTGTTTTGTTAAAAATATACGCCCCTTTATAATTCTTATTTGAGCATTTAAAGTAGTTCAAAACCTCACAATAATAACAGAAAATGTATACAACTGTATTAATGTAGGTACTCTTGGCAGGTAGGGGTAGGGAATCAATGATATTATATTATAAGATTGCCTTCTTATAATATGATATTATCCATTCGCCTTCGCCACAGTATCAGAAAATTTATTTATAATGGATTCTCTTTAATTAAATACTTTAATTAAGATGTATAAAAATGCATTTCTTCGTTTTTAATAATGCAACTAAAAAAATTTACTTTCTTGTGATTTTTTTCAAATCTGGTGATTTTTCATTCCAATATTTGGTGAATTTTATTTTTTCGACCTGGCAACACTGCCTGCTAGGGAAGTAGACACACCGTTGACGTGCCGCCGTGTATAGTGAACCTTCTTATCGTATAGTTAATGTTCGGTGCCCAAACCACTTGTGTAAAATCATAAAACACTTTATATTTTCATCTCTGTTTTATATTGCTAAATATCTGGCATAGACACCTACCGTGAGCATTGAAAAATATATTAAATTTTCTGTTTCGCTTGGTGTTTTCGTGTTATTTCCATGATATTTTTCAAATCTCGTAACTCTGCCAAACAATTGAGACAATACACTAATATAGCAAATATGAAATAAACAATTAATGGTTAAGCAGTTTATTCTGGTTTGCAAAGAATGAAGCTAAAGTACAGTTATAAATAATTTACATAATTTGGATTAGCTCATAAGGCTACTGAGATAACCCCAAATTTTCAAAAACGTCTAGAATTAATAACTGCGTGATCCAGGTGGTATGTCAAAAATAAAAATTTATGGAATGCGGCCGCTGACAATCTGGGATGAACTTGGTTCAATTTGCCGTGCTTCGTTAAGACCCTGGCGTAATTCTGTTGGAATAAAAAGATTACAGTTTTTTGTCACGGAACTATAACACAATAATTATCCTTTCAAACGCCGAAAACAACTTATCAATCGGATTTAATTTGGCTGAGTCAAGATACTTCAAACTCGACCATTTTTGGGCTGTAACGGTTAATGTGTGGTGCACTTTATAACAAGTATAAACTCTAATAAAGGATATTAGTTATTATATACAGAGCTCATTATGGAGTGATCTGCTGATCTGCATACTAAAGAAATTTATCTGTTAGGTTAAAAGGCTGATCAATTTATCTGAAGTTGAAATAGGTTGATTATACTGTTTCAAAATTGTCAGTTTGTTCTTATTAGATAATTTAATTATTAAGTTTTTCAGTGATTGATACCTTGTAGAATAAACTTATATAATTATAATATATATTAAAATATAATTTAAAAAAAGAAGGAAGGTAGGTAGTCTTTGACACTCAATAAATTGTTTCAGACAATGCCCAAATTCAGAGATGTTCCTCCTTTGAAAACCCTATCGTTAAAAAGCATTGGATCCCTCGTTGTGTGCATGACGCCAACAATTATGTCTAAACTACATCTTTATAAAGATCCTCAGAAGATTGTAGCAAGTCTTCAGAAAAGTATTGATAGGTTAAATGACACTTTGGTCTCATATGTTCCTTATTACTTGTATGAAACTATGGCTGTGGAAGTTTTGAAAGCTGTTAAGACTTTAATAGAGAAAACTAAAAAGAATTACTTCCCCCACCTTTCAATGTCCAATTTTTTAACTGAAATGAATGTGGTAGTTAGTCTTACTGAGGTTGTGCTTAATTCCCGATTAAGAACTGTAGACTTTTCTCAGTGGCCTAAAATTATGAGATATGTTTTATATAAGAACTTAGAAAAAATGAGTAGTCTAGAAATTTTAAATCTTGGCTCATGTACTGGTTGGAGAACAACGGAACACGATAAAAACATATTAGATGGAATTAGAGTTATGAAAAACCTACATTCTATTTGTTTATGTTTTGATTGTAGCGACCTAGTAATACAAACCATTTCAGAAAATTGTCCAAGTATACAAAGTATTGATGTTACCTCATCTCGATCTGTAACAGACCGAAGTATACCCTATTTACTCATTTGTAAAAATTTAAAAGAGCTTCAGCTACACCGTACTTCGGTGTCTACAACGGGCTTAGCCAAATTAATAAGTGGACTACCAAAGTTACAAGATATTGGAAGATGCGATGAGTTTAGACAGATTCTTGTATATATCTACCAGAGTCAGGTAAATTGTGGACTTTTTGAATTGAAAAAAATCCAAACTAGAGATTTATCCACCGAAAGTCTAAGGCTTCTGAGCCACATGTTTCCAAAAGTAGAATATGTCTGCCTATTTCATGATACACAAGTTGCAGATTTATCTGTATTAACGTCATTAGTACACTTAAAAGAATTAAAGTTATTATCATATGCTTTTTATGAGGATTCTCTAAAGCAATTACTTGAAATTGGTGGCTATAACTTCACTCATCTTCATTTAGAACATGTTGAAGAGATGGATTTTAATGTCTTATGTATCATAGGAAAATTTTGTCCAAAAATAAAAAGTCTAGTTTTTTATAATTGTGATTTTAGATTTGGAACCCAAAGGTTTATTGAACCGTTGCACTCACAACCGTTTCAAAATTTAGAGCGAATATTTTGGGTTGTAGACAGTAGCATAAGTCACTTAGAGTTTATTTTAACCCACGCTGTAAATATTAAATATATACATTTGGGTTCTTCTACTGGAATAACGCATCTAAATATATTAAATATACTTCGAGCTAACCCTATGAAATGTTTGGAGGAGCTTAGAGTGCTTTATAGCAGTGATATGAGTATGAGAACAGTAGAATTACTTTTAGCTAGTTGCATCAACCTGAGGGTACTATCTGAACTAGAAAGTTGGCAGGGCATTTCTATGGAAGAACTAAAAATATTTAAAAATCATATCAGATCGAGTAATTTTGATTTGGACGTAAGCCCCACTTTATCACTTTCTAGTTGTTAAATTGACATACAAATATCCTGACATACAGAGGGTTTACCAAATAAGTAATAGCTAGGGGTCTATTTGGATTATTATATGAATATGTTTATCTAATAGTAAAACAAAAAGCAATTGTTTGTCTCTATGGGCTAAAACTTACCAAATATCTAGCATAATATGCTTAGAGCTAGTGCGCAGCATTTCCAAGATTTAGCGCATCTGCAGATCAGAAGATATGCAGACATATTTGGGCGGATCAGACTCAAATTAGCACCAATTCCTTACACAAGTGCAGGCGATATTAGGGCTAGCGCACGTAGCTTTAATATATTCTGCGTTAAGGTATCCGCGCTGCTTAGCTTAAATATGAAAACGGAGAAAGCTGGCGTTAACATGGTCTCCCCCTTAGGTGAAGTTCATGGTTAATCTGAGATTTCTCACGAATAAATGTCTACATATGTTTTGACTTGCAGATTCGCTCGATATTTTGTATTTTTGGTATTATGTATGGGCAGGTAAATAAAATCCTGTTCAGTATAATACCATAGATTTTAAAATACCCCAAAATTTCTGTGACATAATTACCTTGATGTTATTTAGAATTCCAAACAGACCTTAAATAATTATACAATAATATGGAAGGAAGGTAGATGGTAGAAAAATACTCATTTATTCTTATACCATGTTTGTGTTGTTATTTTGGTGTGTTTTGTTCAAAACGTGTATATTATGTAAGTTAAAATATATTTTGCTAAAAGCTAAATAGAGATTTTTATTTAAATCACCCACAAAACAACGCTACCTTTATCAACGCCTATAAACATTTGCAGAGTCACTGGATATAAGGTAAATTGTTTTGGTGGTACAAATCAATTTGATATTAATCAATTTTTTTTTAGTTGTGAAAATTGACCTGACGGATTCTAAACTAGTGCCGGGAAAACCTTATTATGAAAAAATGAAATCTGCTTTGGATTCGCTGGAGAGGTTTAAAGTAATAGTATCATGGGACCCACCGGAAGAATCTATATGCCCATCTTCAGTAGCAAAATTCTTCGACGAAATAAATTATACCGTAAAGATGTGTGTGCCAACATTTAAATCTCATGTAGAGTATTCGGTGAAATCACCGACCCTTGAAGAAACGAGCATTGATAAGAATTATATTATTGACTTTGTCGAATGGTTAGGCATGGTGTCCGTAGCCGGCGATTTTACGACCGATGCAGAAAATTATATAAACAGTTACGAACCGCCTTATCCCAATATAGAAATGGAAAAAATCCGAGTTTTAGTCTGGAGAGGTTTTTATCAACCTAATCAAATAATGAAATTATTTGATTTCCTGAAGTAAGTAAGTTTGATTACTAATAGCTCACATTTTTAATAGTATTATGGATTTTAAGATTAAAGATCTTGTCATTACAGAAGGAGCTCAGCACATACAGTGGTTGATCAGTTCGAATTAACTCACCTTAGATGCAACTAAGCAACTGTCAGATTTTTAAAAATATTTAATTGCAAATTAATGGTATCGACCATTAATTTGCAACACAATACAATATTTAAAAAGCTATTTAAATTGATAGGATAAGTTTGATTTTATGAAAACAAAATTAATGGATATTAGAGTTCTAGAGACATTTATAATAGTAAAGCAATTAAAAAATATGAAAGCGTGTATAGGCTCAGTGTTTCGTTGTTTTATGAATAATACATTTCTCATTGACCAAGCTGTACAAAAGAAACTTAATCTTAATAATCACATAGAAAATACATTTTCGAAGTCACATTAGTGTAACATATAAAAACAAAAATACCTTAAAACAAAATATCAAAACTAAAGCAATATAGCTTAGCGAAATTGTAATCTTTAAGAGACCCCAGATTAACATCAACCAACGTCTTAAGCAATCATACTTCTGTTCACGTTTGTTAAATGAAAGTAAAACAATTATTTAATTATACTAGATGCATTCAATTTTATAAAAATAAAACATACACTGCATCGCAGTTATCAGGCAAACTTGCAAACCTAAATCACTGAACATTAACTATACGATAAGAAGAACCACTCAACCGCGGCAGGTTTGATGTGCGTGTTAAGGAGTCTTAGTGCGCTATAAAGGAGTCGTAGTTTTTTTCTTTGGTTGCTTGGCAACGGTTGGCGGACGCTACCCGCACACAGGTCGAATTTTAATAGAAGCTGACCAGAAACGATATTTTCGTTTGCGGTATTTTTAATCAAATTTATGATGAAATTATAACACTCTAGTACTCTAGTTGGCTTTGGAAAAAGCAATTATATCTTTTGAATTGTTTGCAGAGCCCTACCAAACTTACATTATGGTTTTTTATTAGCATTATTATTTTCACCAAGTAAATATTTTGATAAAGTTTGTATTCAACTGGCTATTACAAAAATCTATTAACGTTTTAAGTTAGTTATTGATAACAATATTAAAGGTATGTAATAACTAATATTTAAAAGATTATGATTTTTCTGCTTATTCCATATCGCTGGTGTCTTAAAATGTAAAAGATTGATATATTTATATCATAATTACAAATTTGTAATATAATAACATTTTTGTTAATGATTTCACCATATTTCCGACTACAAATATACTGTAATAGGTTTGTTCTGGCATGAAATTTCGGACGGTTGGAAGCCATCGGAGTTTGCGCATAGCAATAAAAGCGACGCTTATGTCGTTATGCGCAAACTCCGGATGGCTTCAAACCGTCCGAAATGTCATGCTAGAACAAACCTAATATGTACATTAGGATTCTAACAAAAGAGATCAAGTACAAAATCTTGCCCGAATTTGCACCATTTTTTATATTTAATTACATTTTGGCGTTTTGGTTAATTTTAAAATTGGTTAAAGGGTTCGCACAATATTTTACTGTATTTATTAAATACTTATTTTATAAATGAATAAATTCTTAAAAATTTCCGAAAAATTACCTAATTTACTTAAAAATTGATTTTTGCTTTTTTTTAACACAATGGTTCAATAGATTACGGTGATTTTTAATTTTAATGATTGAGATGACTATGATTTTTAATTTTAATGATTAAGGAAAAGTAAATTAATAAGTTATTTTTTTATTTATGAAAAAACTTGTTCTAGTCACACGAAAATAAATATTTCATTATTTTTTATTTATTTGCTTCAGATCGTTATTCAGAAGTTATTTGACTATAATATATAAGCAATTTACTGGCGGCTCGTGACAATAAGAACGACTAGTACCAAATTTTGCTTTACATAATTTTACCTACAGAACAAATTTTAAGTGGAAAAAAAAGTTTTGGTATCTACTTAGGTCAATCAAAAAGTGGGTCTTCTTCCTTAGGTGACGTATCCATAGGCGAACGTTTTGGAAATACTGGGTACGCGACCATAACAAGATGTAATTAAGACATAAATTAGAGTTTTAGAAAACATGTTCAAAACAAATAAACACAAACTATAAAGCTAAAATAACATTCGATCCGCCCTCAATTTTTTTAGAATTAACAATATGATCCGATCTTTTAGTTTCGCGAATTTATCTATTATATCGTCATAAAATGGTTGCGTAGTTATTAATTAACACAGCAGTTCCGATTCTATGGAAATTCTGGCTAAATTAGAAAGTCTCTCTTCACCTATTGCATTGCGCAAGTAAGTTTTATTGTTTTTAGGCAAGAAAAACTCCGTTCTGAAGATACGCTTGTAGATGGAATAGTCAAAATTAAAGAAAGAAGTTTATAGGTCTCTTTAAAAATATCATTATTGTCACTTAATATTTTCAGTACATTTTGAGGATCACTTCCGTGATATTCTTCGCTAGCATAAACTAACTCTAACTCGCCTTTTAACGGATGAAGTTTGGTATCCCTAAAAATATTTGGATAAAATTCTTTTAAATTCTGTACTTGGTCCATAGGATATTTTCAGAGAAATTTTTAAGTTTTTTATATCTAATAAACTGACAAATTTTATTTCACCAATGTCTTCAAATCTTGTTGTAATTTGCATTAAAATATTATCTAATCCTATCTCATAAAATAAAACTATATTTATTGAAAATTTGATCATCGGTGTATATAACTCTACTTTGTCCTTCTTAATGTTTGCTTGATGGTAAGGCTCGTGACAATGCCAAGTCAAAGATTTTTTAAAAATCGCTTTCATTTTTTTCCCTTTTTTCAATTCTTGGAAATTGCCAATTTGTGATATACAGTAGTTAATATCAAATAGACCTCAAACAGTACATCAACAATGGCGAATATGTCACTAAAAATAACAAGTATGGCAAATTCAAAATCCACAAATTTTTTTAAATGCCGTCACTTTGTCTTAGTGCGATTTGATGACTATACCCTTCATTTACCATTGCTGCAAATACTTGTTTTAAAGATTTCCATTCATTATTAATAATTAATACATTTCTCGAATATGATGACCACCGTGTGACCACTGTGGTAGGCAATCGCCTTCCCATGACAAGAGCGTCATGGGAAGGCGATTGTATAAGTGCGTTTCGCGGAGTGATGAAAAAAGCGGGTAGCCCGCTTACGTTCGCAAAATATATCCGACATCTTGAAATGTTGTAACAGCTCTGTTGTAACACCAAGTTCAAACGATGTGCTAAGCAATGCACAAAGATGACTTGCGGAGCTATTTCTTTAATTTTCCTTTGGAGCCCATGTAAATGTCCCGCCATTACACTCGCCCCATCATAGCACTGACCTACAGTCATATTTATCAAGACAACTTAATACAATATTAAATAAATTGTCAGCAATTCGGTCGGAACTAACGTCAAAAAAAAATACTAAAAATCTATCTTTTACTATACATCCTGGAACAACGTATCTAAAAATCACAGTGCACTGTTATTTATGGCAAATGCCTGTGGTATCGTCAACCTAAATTGATATATAATCACATTCTTTGTCTTCATTTTCGATAAAAGAATAGATATAATGAGATACAATCAATTAGTTCATTTTGAATTGTTTTTGAATTCGCACGAAACACTGGGGCTATTTTTTTTATAAAGTTCTTGAATGTCTGCGGGACTAATAGCTATATAGTGCGCTAAAAGTTATTTGAAATTGCCGCGATTACTCGATGACTCGCCTTCGCGATGACCATGAAAGGCTAGCTCCTGTTTACTTAAGTAAACCGTAGCACGGATAGGTAATTGCACAAAACGCCGATTTAGCTGAAATTTTTCGTTATATTTTTGAATATATAACCTAGAATTTTCCCTTAACGCATCTTGAATGGTAGTTATACTTAATTCTTAGTTTTTTTAAAACCAACTGCACAAACCCAAATCACCAAACTCTCTTGAAACCCAAACACCTAATTTTGAACTTATTAACATGAACATGCACGGCGAACAAAAAAGTGTTTTTTAAGTAATAGCTACCACACAACCAACTATACTGATTATACCACTCTGGATTAAATCGCCTTATACAAATTTTGCCTTTCAATTTGGTTTCTTTACTCACATCTAACCTAGGCATCGGCTTTTCACCACCTAAAAAATCTTTCTTATCAATTTCAGTCCATCTTGAAAATGGTGTTTCCAGAAGAACACACACCGGATCATAAACGGGAAAGTGTGAAGCCATTTTTATTTAGTTCTATTATCGAAAACCGAACCGAAAAGCAACAACAAACAGAAATTTCAAAAGTAATACGCGCACCTATGCGAAAATGCAACGTCGCAACCACTGTTATCCCAATTCGGAAATAAATCTTGCTTTCGAGGTGGTGTCATTCCCATAAGCGCTTATCTATAATATGCAGACAATATGGCGCGTTGTCCTGGCAACCACCGTATACAACTGTATCGTTATAAATTGCAACGCGAGTTGATTCAATCAAGGCGAAAGGCGATTCGACATGGAATGGAAATAACCTTCACGCGTTTTGACAATGTTGCCGCGTTTTTAGCAATATACAATAATTATTCTGATTTTATCTTCTATTCATAGCGACTGAACAACTCAACATTTTATAATTTTATGTTGATTTGTTTATGATTTAAGTTAATATACTATTTTGGCGGTATACACCACGTAGCGTGCAATGCCAACCGTGTCCTCAGCCGTATTGGAGATGTTCATAGGCATGTTCATTTCGGTTACATTCTCCAAGCTTCCGTAGTAAGCCAATACCTCCTTCAACTAGGCCAACTAGCTGATATTGAAATTAGCAGTGACGTCATGAAAAGTGGTCCATACTTTTTTGCCATAAGAAAAGCATTAAGAGGAGCCAAGAGGTGCCCAGTAAAAGTATTATTTATTTTATCGCGCCTACTACCGTATTTAACGTTGATTGCCACGCTGGGCGACTGGAATGTCAATTCCCATCTCGACGTCATGTATCCGGTGCTGCCAGATTGGGCGCTTTATCACAATTTGAGCTAATGCTATTTGCCACAAATTATTTTTCAAAGAAACGTTAAATATTCGTCTTGGATTCCAAGATTACAATTAACAATATATTAGATACTTAATGTAAAAGTTTGCTTTGGTATATTATAGTATATTTATATTAAATATAAATAAATATTTAAAATCCGAAAAGTAAATATATAAAAACCGAAAAGTGAAGCAATAACTGAATCAAAACCTTTTGAGGCCCAGTTTTTTATGTGATTGTTATCTTTACCAACAAGATAATTTCCATGGAAACAATTGTGACAACAATGGTTATCACGTAGATTATCCTCTTGGTAATGCTAACAGACACGTAAGAAACTGGCTAAGAAAATAAACGTTGCTACCAATAACCTAATTATTTTGTATAAATATTTAGTTCCATTTAAAAACATAATTTCAAATGTCATTCAACAAATGCTGTAAAAATTAAAGTCCAACTAAATATACGTTAATAGTTTACATCCCAAATAATGTATGAAACTAACTCTAAATCTGGCAACACTGCCTCAGTGCCTTCTGTCAGTTGGTGTAATGGCGTACTTTCAACCGGCTTCTTAATTATTGTTTTGTTCGATTTTGATTGTTTTTCTGTTAATTTATTTACACTTTCGTGTGTGTAAATTTATGTGAACAATGATGTTCGGTGGAAACTCGCCGAAAAGATCTAAAGTTCATGTTTTAGCCTCGTTTTTAGCTTTCCAAAATGTTTGGAGTTGACCTGTTGCGTTCGTGTAATAAGAGTTTATTTTGTGCTTGTTCAATGTGGTCAATAAGTTTATAAAATTTGTTCCTGTTAGCTAATTTTGGAGTAAGTAATATTTAGTGTAATTATGCCTCATAAAGGCTGTAATGCAATGTTTGCTATATGCCCTCAGTGGTCAAAAAACTTCATGAACTAAAATGAGACAAAATATTAAAACATGGATATTCCCGTAGTTTAAATGCCCTTTTTCCATCATTTATAAAAAAGCAAAATGCTAAATTAGCTCTCAAAATATTTAATCATTTTATTATAGAGGCTCTGAAAGGTTTTGTCTCGGGTGTTCTTAATAATTTGTCACATTCACAAGACACAACAGAGGATCTGAAATGCCAGTTAATCACTTATTTAAGTAGATATTGCTGTCATATTGTTTAAAAAAAAAAATAAGTTGTGAATTTTGTAAAGAAAATTTAACTTTTAATGAACCTTGTGTTGTAGAAGATTCTTACAATTTCATTAATTCCTTAAGTCGTGGGGCTCTTTTATATCCTCGTGAACGTAGTTTCAACAGCCTATATTATATTTAAAAAACTGATTAATGAGTTCGAAGACACATTTTTAGATATTTACAATAAAAAGTCTTTTCTTTGTGAGCTGTTGTTAAACTATCTAAATCAAAACAGCCTCATTTTGAAAATTGTAAAAATCACCTAAAAATTGACGTTTCAAAAATTTTTCTTTGCAGCATTTCAAATACACTTCTTTCTTAATAATAATTATTGTTCTAAACATAATCATAATATTTTGGGTAAAAGGAAAAAAGGAAACTGGAGACTTTCAATAAATAAATATTAGACCCCAATAATATACCGAGTAATATACCAAATCTAACATAAAAAAGTAATAATTTGAAACCTGTATAAATCTTTCATGTTTTATCATAAATATTTGAAGATTGCAAGGTTCTTTATATGGAGAAAACCGAGGAAAAAACGCACTATCAAATTTGACATTATTATGACCCAAGCTATTACCTATTATGACACTTTTATACCTATAGTGATATTTTACCGTGGTATCTAGTTTCAGTTTATCAAAATAGGTAGATTCTATTTTGATAAACTGGATATTCAAAGGTTTTTGCATTGAAATTTTGTTTTCCTTTAACAAAAATCGAATGAGGCACGTCTAAAGGCTGTTCATGACTTGCAGCCTTGTTTAGCCGGAAGCTCTTAAATATTATTTATGTAGGTATGCAGAAAAAGGTAAGTAAACAGCAATTTCATATTTGATTTAAAAAAAAATTGAGTAATACACATTATCAGTCATGATAGTCGTGCTTAAAGTAATATCAGCTTGTAGGAGGTATTGTATTAGGCCAATTACGTTTCAAACTACATATATAAAAAAGATAAATTTACAAAACACAAGTTTTTGTTATATTTTTTCGAGATTTTTGCATCTAAAATGTCTACTTAACTGTGAAATTTTAAAAGAAATTGCACATTTCAATATACGCCTGTAAATAAGTTAAGACCACTTTTGATGACGTCACGCGTAAGCCGTCTGGCCTTGTTGTAGGAGGTATTGAGTAAGCCCCATGCTTTCCTACTGGAGCGTGAAAAGTTCATGTGTTGAAGCAGGAAGCAGTATAACTTAAGAGAAATTTTTAGACCCTGCTTTCATGATCTGTTCTTTGAACATTTGTTATGATACAATAAAATTGTCTCCTTTTGGAGCATACATTTAAAAAAATCTGTGTACGAAATGAGCATGTCTGGTTTTTTTTTAGGAAATGCAACAATATTGAAGACAAAATGTGGATCTCCGTATATGTTCAAGGTTTTTCAGATGCACCAGTTACCGAGAGAAATGAAGAACAAAATTATTTTACAAATGGCGATAATGGAAATATTTGTATCTTCAAGAAATCCAAATGTTGGTACTGTAAGCTAAGGTGTTCTGCTAAAAGATACAAATAAAAGCTACGATAAATTGCCTCTTTATTTTCACTCTAACAAAAATATAAAAAGCTGGTTGGTTAACCAGGGGGATTAGAACATTGCAAGAAATATGAGATCTGTATTTTCTCAGAAAGTGTTTTAATGGTAGTATCAAAGTATATGTAAACTAGTAGCTCCACTCCCGCAAATATTTTGTGCCAGCCGCCGAAAATCCGCAGATTGTTGGCAGCACGTGGAGCGTTTTAGTTTAATCAGTCGTTCGTATGTAGGCAGAGTGTTCAGAACAGAGTCGGATTTGTGAAAATCCTAAATTTTATTTCTATTAAAATAGAAATTTTATTCGGACTTCGGTGGATATACGAAGCAATGAAAAATACAAAGGCAAATAGGAAAAATCTATAGTCGGATTAGTGAATAGATATGTTAATAAAATTAGGTGAAGGAGGCGACAAGACCGGAAAAATCGTCTAGGTGTCAGATTTTTTTTTAATAAGTACATATTATATAACGATAATGGAATGCTTTGTAAATATTAAATATATTTTGGCACTGTGAAACTAACCCAAAGTTGATTCGACGACAAACTCAAACTAACCAAATCTATTAAAATTGATTATAACGTATGGGAACCGGTTCAAATAACTAAAATAAGTTGAGATTAAATGAAACTAGACGAAAGTTGTTTGGATGACTAACCCAAATTAACTTAAAATTGATTATAACGTATCAGAACCGATTCAAATGATTAAAATAAGTTGAGACAAAGTGAAATTAATCAAAAGTTGAATCGACGGTTAACCCAAACTAACCAAATCTATTGAAATTGATTATAACGTATCGGAACCGCTTTAAATGACTAAAATAAGTTGAGAATAAGTGAAAGTAAGCGAAAGTTGAATCGACGACTAACCCAAACTAACCACATCTATTAGAATTGATAATGACGTTGGTATTGTAACCGTTTCAAATGGCTAAAATAAGTTGAGAATAAGTGAAACTAACCGAAAGTTAATTGAACACTAACCCAAACTAACCAAATCTATTAAAATTGATTATAACGTATCGGAACTGCTTCAAATGGCTAAAATAAGTTGAGAATAAGTGAAGCTAACCGAAAGTTGATTGGACAACTAACCCAAACTAATCAAATCTATTAAAATTAAATATAACGTAACGGAAGGTTCAAATGATTAAAATAAGGTTAGACTATGTGAAACTAACCGAAAGTTCAATCGACGACTAACCCAAACTAACCAAATGTAATAAAATCATTATAACGTATCGGAACCGCTTTATATGACTAGCATAAGTTGAGAATATCTGACACCAACCGACAGTTGAATCGACGACTAACCCAAACTATCCAAATCTATTAAAATTGATTATAATTTATCGAAATCGATTTAGATGACTAAAATAAGTTGAAACTAAGTGAAACTAACCGAACGTTGATTGGACGACTAACCCAAACTAACCAAATCTATTAAAATTGCTTACAACGTCTCGGAACCGGTTCAAATGATTAAAATAAGTTGAGACTAAATGAAACAAACCGAAAGTTGAATAGACGACTAACTTGAACTAGCCAAATCTATTAAAATTGATTATAAGGTATCGGAACTGGTTCAAATGAATAAAATAAGTTGAAACTAAGTGAAGCTAGTGGAAAGTTGCTTGTAGTCGCCCCCAAACTAACCCAAACTAACCAAATCTATTGAAATTTATTATAACGTATCGGAACCGCTTTAAATGACTAAAATAAGTTGAGAATAAGTGAAACTAACCAAAAGATGAATCAACGACTAATCCAAACGAACCAAACCTATTAAAATAGATTATAACGTATCGGAACTGGTTCAAATGACTAAAATAAGTTGAAACTAAGTGAAGCTAGTCGAAAGTTGATTGTAGTCCTCCCCAAACTAACCCAAACTAACCAAATTTATTGAAATTAATTATAACATATCGGAACCGGTTCAAATGACTAAAATAAATTGAAACTATGTGAAGCTAATCGAAAGTTGATTGGACAACTAGCCCAAACTAACCAAATCTATTAGGATTTATTATAACGTATCGGAACCGCTTTAAATAACTAAATTAAGTTGAGAATAAGTGAAACTACCCGAAAAATGAATCAACAACTAACCCAAGCTAACCAAACCTATTAAAATTGATTATAACGTATCCGAACCGGTTCAAATGACTAAAATAAGTTGAAACTACGTGAAGTTTATCGCAAGTTGATTGGATGACTAATCCAAAGTAATCAAATCTATTAAAATTGTTTATGACATATCGGAACCAGTTCAAATATTTAAAATAAGTTAAGGCTAAGAGAAACTAACCGAAAGTTGATTTAACCCTAAACCCAAACTAACCCAACTAATAACATCTATTAAAATTGAATATAACGTCTTAGAACCGGTTCAAATGATTGAAATATGTTGAGACTAAGTGAAACTAACCGAAAGTTGAATCGACGATTAACCCGAACTAACCAACCTAATCCGGTTAGTCGTCCAATCAACTTTTGCTTAGTTTCACTTAGTTAGTTTCAACCTAATTCAGTCATTAGAACCGGTTCAGATACCTTATAATCAATTTTAGTAGATTGTGTTACTTTGGTCTAGTCGTCGATTCAACTTTCGGATAGTTTCACTTTTTCTCAACTTATTTCAATCATCTAAAGCGGTTCCAATATGTTATAATCAATATTAATAGATTTGGTTAGTTTGGGTTAGTCGTCGAACCAACTTTCGGTTAATTTCACTTAGTCTCAAGTTATTTTAGTTATTTAATGCGGTTCCGATACATTATAATCAATTTTAATAGATTTGGTTAGTTTAGGTTAGTCCTCGATTCAACTTTCGGTTAGTTTCACTTAGTCTTAAATTCTTTTAGTCATCCGATACGCTATAATCAATTTTGATAGATTTGTTTAGTTTGGGTTAGTAGTTCAATCATAGCTACACTTATTCTCAACTGATTTTAGTCATTTCAAACTTTTCAGAACACATTAAAATCAATTTTAATAGATTTGGTTAGTTTGGGTTATTCGTCAAAAACTTTAGGTTAGTTTCATTTAGTCTCAACTTATTTTAATTATTTGAATCTGTTCCGATATGTTATAAACAATTTTAATAGATTTGGTTAGTTTGGGTTAGTCCTCCAATCAACTTTCGGTTAGTTTCAGTTAGTATCAACTTAATTTAGTAATTTGAACCGGTTACGATACGTTATAATCAATTTTAATAGATTTGGTTAGTTTGGGTTAGTCCTCCAAACAACTTTCGGTTAATTTCAGTTAGTATCAACTTATTTCAATCATCTAAGGCGGTTCCAATATGTTATAATAAATATTAATAGATTTGGTTAGTTTGGGTTAATCGTCGATCCAACTTTCGGTTAACTTCACTTATTATCAAGTTAGTTTAGTCATTTAATGCGGTTCCGATACATTATAATCAACTTTAATAGATTTGGTTAGTTTAGGTTAGTCCTCGATTCAACTTTCGGTTAGTTTCACTTAGTCTTAAAGTCTTTTAGTCATACGATACGTTATAATCGATTTTGATAGATTTGGTTAGTTTGTGTTAGTAGTTCAAGCATAGCTACACTTATTCTCAACTAATTTTAGTCATTTCAAGCTTTTCAGAATACATTAAAATCAATTTTAATAGATTTGGTTAGTTTGGGTTATTCGTCAACAACTTTCGGTTAGTTTCATTTAGTCTCAACTTATTTTAATTATTTGAATCTGTTCCGATACGTTATAATCAATTTTAATAGATTTGGTTAGTTTGGGTTAGTCCTCCAATCAACTTTCGGTTAGTTTCAGTTAGTATCAACTTATTTCAACTTATTTCAATCATCTAAAGCGGTTCCAATATGTTATAATAAATATTAATAGATTTGGTTAGTTTGGGTTAATCGTCGATCCAACTTTCGGTTAATTTAACTTATTATCAAGTTAGTTTAGTCATTTAATGCGGTTCCGATACATTATAATCAATTTTAATAGATTTGGTTAGTTTAGGTTAGTCCTCGATTCAACTTTCAGTTAGTTTCACTTAGTCTTAAAGTCTTTTAGTCATCCGATACGTTATAATCAATTTTGATAGATTTGGTTAGTTTGGGTTAGTAGTTCAAGCATAGCTACACTTATTCTCAACTTATTTTAGTCATTTCAAGCTTTTCAGAATACATTAAAGTCAATTTTAATAGATTTGGTTAGTTTGGGTTATTCGTCAACAACTTTCGGTTAGTTTCATTTAGTCTCAACTTATTTTAATTATTTGAATCTGTTCCGATACGTTATAATCAATTTTAATAGATTTGGTTAGTTTGGGTTAGTCCTCCAATCAACTTTCGGTTAGTTTCAGTTAGTATCAACTTATTTTAGTAATTTGAACCCGTTACGATACGTTATAATCAATTTTAATAGATTTTGTTAGTTTTGGTTAATCGTCGAATCAAGTTTTCGTTAGTTTCACTTAGTCTCAGCTTATTGTAGTCATTTGAACCGGTGCCGGTGCCGATACGGTACAATCAATTTTGATAGATTTGGTTAGTTTTGGTTAGTCGTCCAATCAACGATACAAAAATGCCGTAACGCGAGACGAAAACATCAACCATGTCATAACGTGGCCTTGAAAAATCACTTTCATGAAACCAAAGAAGTGTAGTAAAAATGAGATTCCGAAGTATTATATTATTACATATTTTTAAATATATTTTAGGTAATCCACTATTATTGCTATCTTTGAAACGGTCAAAGCTACAAAGTTGATTAAATTAGAAAGTTGCCATTATTGATGCCTTTTTAAGATCGATTTGCAGTGTTGTTAAATTCTTGTTAGATTCTGAGATAGCAACAGTGGTATCACCTAAAAATTACACCCCGTATAGCAATTTTTTTTTCAATTTCTTTCTATGAAAATATTTTTACAACTTTGCTCAGTTTCACTTGATTTTTCACCCCGCCGGCATTCAGTAGGTCTTTGGGTACGAGTCCATACAATCTCCTGAATACATCTCTGACTAGAGAAAGCCACGCGAATCAATCGGACACTTACGCAGCGCATCGGTCATCTCCAGTTGTCACTTGATATAAAATAATGTGGCTGAATCACATCAAAGGATTTACCGCTGAGTGAACTTACTAGTTTACATATACTTTGGTAGTATATTCCTTCTGTTAATGTTGACAAAATATCGATGTATTTATAGGAAAGTAATTAGAACTGCAAAAAATACTTACTTTAGCAAAAGAATCAATTCTAATAACACAAAAAGAGGTATGGTCTATTATCAACGAACTAAAAGGTAAAAGTTGTCGTGTCCAAGTTTGTCCATCCAACGTATCTTCCAATAATTTAAATGTTTTCTATTGCTCTATGGCAGACTCATCTTGACCCTGGAATCAATCCTTTGGACCACTTAACGGGCGAGGGTGTCTCCTTCTTCTTGGCATCAGTCGATGTTCATGAGATCAAGGAAACCCTCAAAATCTTCAAAGACCAACATTTTAACGATGGTGGTCTTATGCTTACATGCAGATGCAATAAATGACTTTTAGCAAGGGTGATATTCCTTTCATCCTTAAACATGCTGTGGTTATTGCTCTACACAAAGGCGGAGATTCGGACTCTAGCAAATTTCCGCCTAGTTTCGATTCTACCTGGTAAGATAATTGGTAAAAACTGGCCAAGAACCGAGTTCTTTCATTTCTAAATCTAAATAAAACTATCTCCAATCACAAGTTTGGCTTCCAGTGTGGCAGAGGGACTATAGAAGTCTGCCAGTATGAATGAAAATCATCTTTCGGCAGTGGTATTTTGCGACTAGTCTAAGGCATTTGACTGTCGACCATTATGTACTGCTCCTTAAGCTTGAGGTATGCCTCTAAAGTGGTTTCAGTCCTACTTGTGCGGTCGTCAAAGGTACTGTCATATGTAGGTAAGCTTTTTGACAATTCGAGCAACAAGGGTGAAGCCTCAGGACTTCACCCTTGTTCCTGATCTATATTAAATATCTGATCCCTCTCGGAATGAGGGGTAGTATTAGGCTTTTCGCTGGTGACACATCCATTGTTTGTCATGCCAGTAGTGGAGAGGCTTTGGAGCGCTCCATTAACGCTGATTTAGAGTCTACTAAAACCTGGTGCGACAGCAACAAGCTGTCTTTTAATGTATCAAAGATCAACATGCTAAATTTCAAGTGCTGTCTGTTTAACATCCCCTTAAATGGTGATTCTATAGTTCCCACCGTCTATGCAAAATTCCTTGGAGATGATAATAGATGAGAGTCTTTTTAATTTGAGCAACATATTGTGGCACTCTTCTGGCTGTTATGCCTTGAGAGTATTCTCTGAGCAGTTAGTGCTGCGACTGCTAAAGAGCGCATACTTTCTCTGGAGTTACGCACCATTCATGAGATTGCATTCTATTCTGAGGATGTAGTGCTGCAAATTTCAACTCCATATTGATTTTACAAAGATGGTCATAGGTTTATGCTTAAGGTTCCTTTCAGACAATCTTGCAAACTAATTTTCATTCCTCACAAAATTCTGACTGTACCATGCTTATACTTGCTTGAAAGCGTTTGCCTGGTATATAGGAATGACTATGACCTACTTCCTGCAGTAAGACCCTATCCCACAAGGCAAATACATTCGACTGCCAATTCCCAGAAGCAATCTTGTTTACCTTGCTAAGAATGTCTTTAATTTTTGTGCCATGAAGCATTAAGTCTTCCTTCGCGTTCATACAGGGGATTTAGGAAGGTGGTAAAGGAGTCATACATAAATGTTCAAGGAATTCTTTGGGGACACTCTGTGAAACAAATAGTCATGCCATATTATCGTTGTATTAACCTTTTAACTTACGTGGATGTTTTTGTTGCTTTACCTACTGATCTGACTCTGTTTCTTTGCATTTTACTTTTATGTTTATATTATATATGTTGCGTTCGACTTATTACGTCCGCAGTAAGGTTTTAATCCTACGTTTTAGTTTATTTAATCTTATGCCTTCGTTGTAATTGCAATCATGTTAATTCATGTTGACTTGTTTTAACAATTATTATGATACTACAAGAGCAAAATGAAAACTAACAACATGCGGACGCCGATTCATTACCCCTTCATGGTTTAAGGGCCCCTACGAAAAAGGAAATCGACTATAGTTTCACAATATATGCACATTATACTTAAAGAGTTTGTGACATTCCGTTTTGGTCGCTAATGGTAACCTGTTAGTGAATTTTCAGGATGCCCCTGGTACTATTCCTGCTTCCGCGCGTAGTACGAAATTTAATTCCGATATTAAATTCGCTTTTATTTCCTTCTCTCGTGATCTAGAGGGATCCGTTTTATTGGTGCGCGGAGAAATGTCCTGCGCGCTGATTTCATTTTTGCAAAGCGCGAGACGACGCGTGGTTTGGCTCCGTAGGTACGGGTCCTTTGCTAGTCAAGCTTTTCGGCTGTTTGGTAGATTCATTTAAAAATCTGGTTTAATCCCAGATGCCTTAGTTGGATTTTGTTGACAAATAACGTAGAAATTTCCGCATCAGCCATTACGTTGTGCTTTCGTTAGTTTTAGTGCTGTATCAGCAGGAATAACTCGCCTGGCGAGTTATTCCTGCGAGGTTGAGGGTTTCTTTTTATTATTCGGATGGCCTAGTTTATTATTTAATAATCATTAAAAATAACCGTTTTCATTCATATCGGACTCGATTTATTAGCTTAATTAAGCGGCGTGACGTGAACTTGATTGGAGATTAATTAAGGCTTATAGGTTTTTTATTCGGATGGCTTAATCATTTGTATTTATTCACGGGGTCTTGCGATTAGTTTAATTAATTGTTTTTATTTTCTTTCCGACGAAATGTAATGTAGATTCTCGGTAACTTAGTAGTTGAATTTATTTGACTTTTTCGTAGCGGTTTAGCCGCGAGTGTAAAATTTGACCATTGATTTCTATGTTGCTTTATCAAAGGCATGTATTGTCTACGTCAATAAGTTGCAACTAGTGCCAAAAACCCCTAATTTAATGGAATTTATTTTATTACCGAAGTTAGAATTGATGCAATGGGGAATTGTTGTTTTTAACTTTCATTTTAATGATTAATCTTGCAATTAACTTCTAGTGATTCGTGTGGATAGTTGGTTTCAACTATTAGACACTAAACGGTGAAATTCGGTTGTTAATAGTTAGGTAATGCAGTTTTGTTTATTATTAATTTTAGTTCTTAAGGGAGACCATCAGATCGCGTTATTTAATACAGATTACATATTTTTGCATATTTTCGTTCATTATGGTTTACTTTATTGAACTTTATTCTTGAATTATTAAAATAAAGTAGAGGCACGCTATCTATTTCATATTAATATTGGAAGGTCGTGCGGATCGTTTATTTGTCAAATTCGTTTAGTGCGATGTTTTTTTATTTAAGTATATTTTAGTGCTTTTTGTTCATTATATAGATAATACTTGAACTCTTTTATCAATATGGTATGAGTATTATCTGTACCAGACGTGGTACAATTTTTTTAATTACATGTATTTATCCTCTTTTTTTGTACTATTGATGTCATTTACTGCATTCAACTATCATGTATCTACGTTTATTTTGCTGTGCCGAACTCGGTCCAAATTCTTGGACTGCTTTTGCCCATCTTTCTAAATGCTGCAATGTTTTTTTTTTTAACAAATGATGTCGGCTTCCCTTCGGCGAATTGAACCTTTCTAGTTTTCTGCCTAACTAACATTAAGTTGTAATATTTCGATTGCTCTAATAACGGTGGCGCCCAATGAACCTTTCTCCGGTTAATTGCGCGCTCACTTTACAGCCTGCTACAGGGCCTTGCCCTCCAACCTTGCCGGGTAATTATTTTCGCGGTGGCAGTTATCCACCGAACTCGGTAAGTATACATTAAACAATTTCGGTGGGGCTCTTCATAGCTCCACTAGCACTTGACATCTTTTACTTTTGTTCTATCTAAAAAATAATGATAATGAAATTAATAACACAGAAAGCGCGTTGCAAGTTTGGCTTGCATATTTACTTTGAAAATGTGAGGTGGATTATTTCACATTTAAAATAAAGCAATGAAGAAAACTAGTTTTTCATAATCAAACGAATATGATACCATCAATCATATTCGTAAATATGGTGGCCTTACCACATTTGACTTTTTAGACTAACTACATAGTCACAGAATAAGAAACAATCAGAATACCGACAAAAAGAGAGGGAGCGATGCTTTGGAAGAACATATTGGCACAAATCCATGTTTTGCGCAAAGCCCAGGCGGTCGAGGTCATAGCGGCCGGTATCGAACCTCTCTTTGTATTCGTATTCTGATTGTTTTATTATTGTGACATAGTTGACTAGAACATAAAAAAAAGTATTACATAAGAATGTTTCCTCTCAAAATTATGCAATAGACTATCTGTTTTCATTTCAGTAGGTATATTTTCTCACCCTAATCACGAGTTCCTCTTCGATTCACTTAATGTAATTGTTAAAAGATTTATGTTATCTATATAGTTGGTTACCTACCTTGCTTGATTAGTGCGGATTTCAGCGTAAAGTCCACACATTTTCTCTCACTGCCCCATTGTAGTATTTAATTAAAAGAACCAAATGGTTAAAATAATATACTTAATTCTATAACAGAAATATATTTATAAGTAGTTTTGTATCTTAACATGTGTGATATTATATTGGTCTCAGGGAAGAATAAAAACGGTTACTTCCGTCTTCTTCTAGATTCGTTTGGGTTCTTTTTCATCCACTGTTTGAACTCTGAGCCAGGCCTTATACCAAGTTGAGCGGATTTAGAATTGATGTCTCTCATAATAAATGGTGAAAATCCTGTAAAATTTACATAAAATTAACATTATTTTCATAAATTTGCTGAATCAGATATGTCTGTGGACAGGACAAGCCTTTGTATTTTTATAGATACATTTTTAATGAATGATGCAAACACTTGAGTGCAGTGTTCATATGATGTACTTATGCACGTCCATCAAAAATGGCCTTAAGGGGTTCTGGTATTAAAAACAGGACATACTTTTATTTTACAGAATGCAAAATTCCGTTGAAGCAAAATCGGTTTACTGTACATTAATTTACACTACACTTTACTATAGGTAATTACACTAATTACAGGTCCCTCTTGCTATAATTATTACAATTATTATTATTACATTACCTGCAATATAATCATCATCCAATGGATTGTTCTTTGTTCTAGCTAGTCTACTGGGTTTGTTATCTGCCATTGGTTGGTCTTCTACTAAAATGGGATTGTTAGGATGTTTTCCACCTTTAATTTTGGGCAAACTGAACTTTTTCCCTCTACCTGTCAGTGGTTTTCTTGGATTAATATGAATTTGCATTTCCCCTTTCTCATCTACTGATACAGCAACTTTTTTTAAGGTACTATTACCACATTTTGGACAAAATTTTTTGGTCATTATACTCGTAGTTTTAAAGCAAGAATAACATCTGAAAATGTAATTTCTAAGTTGTTTAATTATTCGACCATCTAAAGCTGAAACATTAAGGTTCATTTGTCTTAGAACATTTTGCATGGCAAAATCAGTAGTCATGCAAGCCACTGCGACATGTTTTTCTTCCATAAGTTGTGAGTTTACTTGTTTCTTTGCTTGTTTAATATTGGCTGGTGTAATCCAGCCTATGTCATCATTTTCATCATCACTTATTTCCTCATTAGAAGAATATTCATCACTGGTACAAGACTCATATGACGCATTTGTAATGGGAATCAAAATATCTTCTTCAGCTTTTAGATTATTTTCATCACAATTCAAATTTTTAAATTTGTCTACTAAGTTGTCATTTGATGTTACTTCTTTATTTTCATTTATCAAACCTATTGTTTTATCTTGATTCAAGGACGTTTCCTTTAACTCGGTATCACTAATCAATTTATTATCGGTATTTAATGCTTGTTTTTGCACACCCTTTGCTATTTTGTCTGGAAGAAAAAATCCGGTTATATCTGGGTTTATCTCTTGAGCGGGTTTTTCGGTATTAATTATTGGCCTTTGTAAAACTGGTTCTGTTCTTAGATGCTCAATACCAACTTTCTCTTTTTCTAACTGATAAGTAAGGGCCATAACTTTAATATCTGTTGCCGATAAGCTAGGGTAGTCTCCAGTTTTCTTTGAAAATTCTGTTAAAACTTGAATATTTTCAGGAAAAACATCTTTTACAACTAGATCATATGGAAGTGCAACTAATCTTCTAAGTTGGCGTTTGTTTGTAATTTCATCTACCACCTCTTGGCATGTTATAATAGTATTACCAACTGTCTAAAATAAAATTTAAAAAATATCATTTCATGCAAGATTAAATATTGGACATTAGAGAGTTTGAATTATGTTTATTTTAAATTGGTATGAAACAGATACTTTTCATAAGCAGAAACTAATTTTGTCACAAAATAACAGAAAAAGTTGGCACCACTAAGGTTTCAAGATCTCAAGTCCCCATATCATAAGAAAAATGTATTTTTCGCTATATAACATTAAGCATTAAAAAAAATGTACTTGTCATACCCAAATAACTATTAATACACGTATTTATATAATAACGGATATCAAATATGAAATTCTACATACACTAACCCACAGTTTTTAAATTTTAACACGGATAAAATATTCTTAAAAGTATAAATCTAACAGGTGGCACCTAATTATTTTGCAAACAATATCAGGTGAAAGACAAATACAAAGTAAGTTAATGTATATTACAAAATATCATACTTTTTACTATTCCTACGTCAAGCGCATGTATCGCTGGCAACCATCAAAGAAGTCCCAAAATATTTGTTGAACGCTTTGCTACAGCCCAAGGAATCAAATAATTTAAACTTAAGTTGCAACAGGAGAAAGGTTGATGAAATATTCTGTTACAGACTAGGCACTTATCAGAGGAACTGCTATACAACTGAACTAGGCAAATAATAAATATAAGTAAAGTAAAGAAGGTTAAGTTATTGGAGTTCTATTTTTAAGTGGATTAAGTGCAAATCCATGATGTAGCATATCGCAGCTGTAAATATAGTGATCTGGATGATCAGTATTAACTTTAAAAGCAAAGTATCTCAAATATTTGCGCTGGAACTTGTTCGATTCATATGTGACTGCTACGATACGGCATACTGAAATCACTTGCGAATCTCCTCACAAATCGTAGCCTCTTTAGAGCTTTCGACACTACTTCAGTAAAGTGATGAATCAAAAAAACACTTCAATGTTTCTGATAGCCGAGTCTCTTAGCAAGTCAATATAGTGGGATAAAATTTAGCTTTTAGTTAAGTTAAGTGTACTGTGACTATTTGACGCATTGGCATTGAGCATACCATTTACAGGGACGGTTTCTCAATAAGTGCGCCCGTGAAAGCGCAGTGCCTGCGAAAATTAATAGAAAAATAAAATGATCTTCCCTACATTCAATTTAACATAAACTAACTATAATTTGCGAATTTTCATATTTTTGAATATCCACATGCCGCAGAATACAGGCTACGGACGGCGACGATCGAAACGCTGAGCGTCCGACGGCCACCACCCCTAATCAAATCTAGTCTAAATTTGCCACATGCGCTGATGTTCGGCGCTCTAGTTAAATGTATTTTCGTCATGCAAATAGGTTGGGAAAACACGAAAAGTCAAGGCCCATCCGTGCGCTATTCAGATCCACACTCTCTAGCTTAATTTAATAATAATTTGCGATACCACAGCGCATTTGTGAATTTGCCATCAAAACACAGGAGCCACAGGTATCACGAAAGGTTTGGCACTACAAATCTGCAAAGTGACGTGATCTTCGCGAGTTTTATCTTTCTTTTCCTTCGAAAGATGTCTGCTTTAGGAATCAAAACACCCCTGAATCTGCTGATGAGATCACTCAAGTTATTCTAGCTGGTATGGAGCTTTCATCCCCTCTGCTATGAAACGTGTTTCAAACAGTAAACCATTGGTTGGGAAAATCTGCTCAAGAGCAGTCAATACTAAAAAAGCCGCCTACCGCAAATGGCGCCGAGATCCGACAGCCAAAATATATTCATCACGACTAGAAACCGCGGATCATTGGCGAGAGCAAGGAGGCATATAACGAGCAGATCAAGAACAAGCTAACGGATCAAGATCCTTTTGGTCAGTTGCCAAAGCTGTCAATCAGGGTTTCTCAAAAAGACGTCAATCCCACCACTGACCAAAGATGATGGCTCAATAGCGGAAACGGTCAAAGAAAAAGCGAACATTCTTGGCGAAATATTTACATCAAATTCTACCTTAGATCATCAAGGAAAGACCCCCAACTATCCCGAGAGTGAATTCATCAATACCGGGTCTGGTATTTCGCCAACGCGAAGTGAAACGAATACTCAAAAGCCTAGATACTAACAAGGCCACAGGACTAGATGGCGTTCCAGCAATAGTGCTTAAGAAATCTGCGTACTGCTTAACTAACAGCTCCACTATGCAGGTTTTTCTCCCTATCATACAGAACTGCATGCTTTCCTTCTAGCTGGAAATGCGCTCAAGTGCAACCAATCCCGAAGAAAGGTAAAAAAACGATTCCAGATAACTACCGTCCAATTGCCTTAGTTCTCATCATGTCCAAAGTCATGGAGAAACTAATCAACGAACAGCTCTTAAAATATTTCTAATCGGCAGGCATCATAAGCGATCGCCAGTATGGCTTCCGCAAGCACAGATCAACGGGAGATCTCCTGACTTGCGTGACCTACCTATGGACCAAAGCCATCGAGAGCTACTGCGAATCTCGTGTAGTGGCTCTCGACATATCCAAAGCATTTGATAAGGTGTGGCCTGACGGATTTTTAAGCAAATTGACAGCAGAAGGACTACCACCAGCACTTCTATGGCTTTCCAATTTCTTAGGGGATCGAAGCATCCGAGTTGGTATTGATGGACATCTCTCGGAGGAATTTAAAATCAATGTCGGAGTTCCTCAAGGGTGTATATTATGTCCCACACTGTTCCTGCTCTATATCAACGATCTCTTAGACAGCACAAACAATTCTATTTACAACTTTGTAGACGACAGCACTCTTATATCCTCATTCATGTCGCGGACTCCAATGGCCGCTGCTCTTTCCCAACGCGAGCGAGGAAGTCAGATTGCTGCCATCATAAACGTCATCGTGGAATGGGGTGAGGAAAAGAATGTCCAGTTTACGCAGAAAAGACTCAAGCAGCTGTCTTCTCAAAAACGAAAACACCGCACGACCTGATTTATCAATGACAGAACAAACACTGACTCTGACCTAATCCATAAGCTTGCTGGGCATCAACGTAGAAAACATGTCTTGGCGCAATCGCATCACCAAAATCGCCAAGGCAGCAGCATAAAAGCTAGGAGCACTCTATAGAACACAAAAAATTTGTATACACCTCATCAGCCCTTACTGCTCTATAAGGCCCAGATAAGACCATCTCTGGAATACTGTTCCCATGTGTGGAGCTCGGCACCGAAACACTTGCTCAAGATATTGGACTCCATACAGCGAAGAGCAGTCCGTCTTGTGGATGACCCAGAGTCAAAGATAGCCTTGAACATCGAAGAAAAGTGGCGCATCTATCTCTTTACTATCGATATTACTACGGAAGGTGTTCGAACGAGCTGGCATTTATTATTCCACCCAGAGTTGTGCCAAACAGAAACACCCGTCAGACACAAGCTGCTCATCAACATACGATTCAGTTGCGAACATCTAGGACGTCCCTATTGCGGGACTCCTTTGTCTGGAGGAATGCCTCGCTGTGGAATGGACTTCCGAGTAACGTCTTTCCCGAAAACTACAACCTACAGCGCTTCAAGTCCAACGTCCACAATCTTCTCCACACGCGCACCGCTCATTGAGTGGCATGGGATTTTCCTTTTGTGTGTATGCCGAACATAATAATAAAAAAAAAACTTGCTTCCCCCTTATATATATTTATCTAGGACTTGCGTTAACTACGGTTTACTCGAGTCCAGCGTTTTATAGGGAGCCGAGGTGAGCTTTTCAATTATTATTTTTTTTTTACTCGAGTTATGATTGAAATTTTGTCATTAGAGAAATAATATAGTGACGATGCTGGCGTATTTCTTTTAATTAAACTTAGTTAAGCATTAGTTTTATCGAGAATTTTGTGTATAAGTGAATGTGTTCTATGATAAACTAAGTAGATAATTCCCAATACAGTGCAACTTCTTTACTTCGGGTACATGCTAATCCGGAGATCCAGTAATCCGGACGCTCAATTGTCACAATGCTAGTCCGGACGCACCTCCATAATCCGGACGTGCTTTGGAATTTCGAGTTTAAATCTGTCAGATGGCCAGCGCGCGGAAGTCGACATTCTGTGTTAACTCATTTCGTTCGCCTGCCACAGTAGTCGCGTAATATTTAGAGTGTAGCAAAGTGTTGAACAATGTCTATTGCTGATATAATCAACGAAATTGAAGTAGCTTTAAATGAAAATGAATAATCTAGCTCCAGTGAGGATGAAGTTAAAAAATGGGCATCTGAAACTAATTATTAATGTGCCGTCACATCAAGTATTTTTGTTGCACGGCCTTCGCCAAAAAGCCGTCGATAAACAGATGAATTTGAAGAAGCAAAAGTCGATTGCAGATCTTTCTTGGTGTATATGCATATATATGTTCTGTTTTCGAGGACAAATTTGAGTTTGAATGTATACATAAATGTGTTAAATAAACGTATCTAAGCTGCTAAAATTGTGTGGTTTTAATAATGCATACTGTTCAGTAATCCGGACATTTCCCTTATTCGGACACACCTCTTGCATTTAATTGTCCGGATTAAAGAGGTTGTACTGTACTTTGAACCATTTTATTTTTGTTTAGTGTTTAATAAAAATTCACGGCAAATTATTTTGTTAAAATGAATTCAGTGGCATATATTTTAAAAACAGACCTTTACATTTAAAAAAACCTGAAAATCCTCCAAAGCATAAACACAATCGGGTGAGTTTTTAGTTATTAGGAAATGTAAATATTGCGTCTTGTTTAAGTAAGGCTTATACAGAACAAATAAATATTCATAATGGAACGGTTAAGCAAAATCGGTTGGTTGTTTCAAAAATTATTCACATTAAAACTATGTGGGACACCTTCCTCTTCGTGGATATAACGAAAAGTGATTCGGTTAACAAAGGGCTGTTTTACAACTAGTAGATTATATAGTAGAAAGATTTTTAGACAAAGATGTAAGTGATTCGGGCGTTTGTTGCAATGTATGTTTGAAGCACGCAGAGAACACAATTTGCAAGAAATTGAAAAAAGTTCTCTTCTTGCAGTAATATCTAACGGCACCATCGATTTTTCAACACAGTGTCAAATGGTGCTTTTCTTTTTCTTGGCATTTTTATAAACATAAAATGAAAGTGTGTGTGAAGAAGTTATTGAAAAATTGATTTTGACCAAAAACAGGCGAATGGAATTTCACTTTAAAAACTAGGAAACGCCAAGGTCGAGGTGCTAACCACCGACAAAGATATGTACAATAACCCCTGATAGCAGCTCAGGACTGGTTTACCAAGAATAAACTAGTTCTAAATGCTGAAAAAACAAATGTAATCTGCTTTCGAACGAAGCAAAAAAATAAGGACATGCCAAGAGTTGTTTCTCTCAATGAATCAACACAAACTCTGTCCGAACATACAAAGTTTCTGGGTCTCTACATTGATCCGAACCTTGATTGGGTACATCTCTCAATTGTCTGCAATAGAGTTAATTCTCCATGTTACTCAATGAGAATACTTTCCAAATCTTTTAACTTGGACAATCTAAAAACTGTATATTTTGCAAACATATACTCAGTCCTTAAAAATGGCATAATGTTCTGGGGAGCAAGTAGGAATGCAGATAGAGCTTTCTTAGCTCAAAAAAAAGCAGTCAGAATCTTGCTCAACTTAAGGAGGAGAGACTCATGTAGGGGAAGGTTTAGAGACTTGGGACTTCTGACAACTTATGGGCTTTATATATGTGAGTCTCTTTTATTTCTGTTTAAGAATGGGGAGAGATTTGTTGAGTTTAATTCACAAAGAATTATTCCAACTAGGTTCACTGCTCGGTTCACTGGGTTTTGCCCTCCTCAACATAGGCTTACAGCTACTGAGAAAGGTCCTACCTACTCGTGTATTAAATTTTTCAACACATTGCCAAATAATATTAGGCAGCTGGAAACTCTTGGCGCTTTTAAGAAATCTATTAAAAACCTGCTTGTAGAAATTGAACCATACGCAATCCAAGAATTCCTGAATCATAGACCTGATGAGGTTTGAAGTCTCCTGCAAACATTGTTTCCGATGTGTTGTTTGTTGTTCCTTGTATCTATGTTATTTTAACAATTGTTCTAGTGTTCATCTTAATGTAACCATTTTATCCAATTTTATTGTATCTTTCTTAACTCTTTTTGACTAACAAAAATATTTTTTAAACTAATTATACAAGCTGTTATAAGCCAATTTAGGATAGACTTAGATAGGAAATTAGTTCTGAAATAAATTTTCATCTTGACGCTATATGTTCAATTGTATTATGTTTATGACTATGCAATTTTTCATTAAAATAGACCATTTGAATTTGAACCCTTTTTTGCCATCAAACTGATACGTTTTCGAACTTCTCATGATTTTTTTTGAACTTTATTGATTTGTAGTTACAATAAACTGTTTTAATGGTTTACTCTTCTGAAATCGGTAAGTACCTACCTACTTATTAATTTATTTAAGTGCGCAACAATTTGCCATTCAAGAGGGCGCCGAATCCTTGTTTTTTAACGATTTTACCGACTTTTGGGTAAAAAGAAATGATTTTGTCAATTTATTTAAAAAGAAAAATTATTCCAATTCCACACGGTTATAGTCAAAATGGCAACATTACAAGAATGTCGCTTTCGAAAACCTGATTAGTTATCAAAGACATCATTCAGATCAAATTATTTATACAAATGTTTATACAGCCCACTCTAGTATCTTCTCAATTATAGGTAGATTATTTATTAGCCTGAAATTTTTACAATCGGCACTATTTCTAACCTTAGGAACGAGAAAAATAGTACTGCTTCGATGGTCAAAAGGAAATTGACCACTCTTCAAGGAACCGGTAACAAAATTTAACAAGACATGCCCAATCGCACTGAACATGCTTTTGACATTTTGTGCATTTATGGGATCCTCAGGACTGGCTCTTTCTTATTCATTTATTCATTTTATTTATCAAAATTACAATCAATCGCCTTAAAGGCCGGTGGCTGCACAATATTGCTTAACTAATATAAGTATATACACTACACACTACACTTAAGTATCAAGAATATGTTTAAATATAAAAACAAACTTTTAAAGAAATATAAAACTATCTAACATATAAACATCTAAAGTACATCACTCAATTATTAAATACGTCATTTGATTGATTGCTTAAATGAGTAGAGACTGGGGAAACCATCCTGAAAAACGGACTTATCAAGCCTGTTCCACAGTCCCACTCCTACACTTAAAGGTGAATAAAACCCTGCACTTGACCTAAACCTAGGGGGTTCAATTTTGTAGGGATGATCATATCTCCCAATGTAATTGGGTGGTCGCAGAGACGTTTTCAAGTCATGCAAGGAGGGAAGGCCAGAATGAACCTTATAAATCACCACCCTCAGGTAATAATTCAGAGAAGGCCACTTCGTCAATTAAAGCCGCAGAGGGGCTAAAATCTCGGCGGAAATTCAAATAGACCCAATGCACGGCCCACCTCTGAACCATCTCCAACTCACTCGCGAGACCAACCTGGTGAGGGTGCCAAACTGAGGAACAATATTCCAAGATGGGCCTGTCATATGTTAAATATGTGTCTCTTGATGCCTTTTTTAGATTTCACATCAGAAAGCCCAGCACTCTATCGGCATCTCTAACCAAATTGCTTATGTGAAAATCCCAATGGAGATCAGATGACATATCTATACCCAGGTATTTAAGGTGGTTGACTGAAGATACTAAATTGTCAGAGATCTTATAAACAGAATCTATTCTTCTTTTACCAAAAGTGATGAACTGACTTTTAGAACTATTTAGCTTCATACCATTGACTTGAACCCAGGCCTCAATCCGTAACAAATCCAATTGGAGAGATAGCATGTCTTGAAGATTTTTCACCTCGCGGTGGATCAAACAGTCATCAGCAAAAAGCAGCACACCTGAGTCAATTCCCAAAGGTAAATCATTAATGAATATTAAGAAGGCCAAAGGTCCAATAACACTCCCCTGAGGAACGCCCGACGTAACTGCCCCCTTCAGACCCATCCACCATAACTCTTTGCTTTTTCCCCTGAAGAAAGTTTTGTAACCATAAAATGACACGTTTGTCAATATTTAAGGTGAATAATTTACTTATAAGCTTATCATGGGGAACCACATCGAAGGCCCTTTGGAAATCCAAAGCTATAGCATCGACCTGATAGCCAGTCTCAAGAGACTTTATTATGTTTTGAGTAAGTGTGAGAAGAGCTCTGTTTCACAAGAATATGATGGGCGGAACCCATACTGTTTGTTATAAAAAAAAAGCCTGAAAAATCCAGCTGCTTCCTTATATATTGACATAAAATTTGCTCAAATAATTTACAACATACTGATGTTAGGCTAATAGGTCTATAATTTCTAGGATCACACTTTTTGCCAGATTTGTGCAAAGGAATAACAGTAGCCTTCTTGAGCAAGTCAACCATTCCTCCCAGCTCTTGTATAGACAGCATACAAGTCATTTAGAGACACATCCACCTGATGCAATGCAACCTCAAGAAAATCACCACTATCCTCAGAAATAAAGTCCCTGATACTTCAATGAAAAATTAATAAACCCTCTCGTTTTATATATCTCATTCGAAATTTGTAAGCCACTGTCTCTATTAAAACTTTGATGTATGCATATCATGGGTTGTTTGGTGCTAATATGGCATATGCAATTCTCTCCTGGGGGCATTCTAGTAACGCACAAAGAATCTTTGGCTTGCAAAGGAGATGTGTGAGGGTTATACTTGGTGCGGGGTACCAACAGGACTGTAGAGGAATGTTTCGTAGATTGCACATTCTGACTTTTCCTTTGAATATAAAATTGACAGGAAGGAGCATAACGTTATTTTTATGGGACCAGGCAGGGGCTTAAATATGGCCGCCGACGGTTTCCGGTTTGTCAGTGGCGTGCACAAGTTTAAAAGGGCGAAAACTAATAAATAAAAAAATTTTAAAACCTTTATAGAGCAAAAGGCAATTTGGGTCCAAGCTAATAAAATTAAAGGATTATGATTTATCAGTTTAGTTTATCTATTGCGGAACTTAAAAAATTAAAAATTTGGGGTGGGAAATTAATTTCCCAAAGGAATTTACAATCGTGCTTTACAACCACATTTTTTTCATGCGTATTTGGACAATATTATTCAGGCCTTAAAAATAAGCAACAAAATTATATAAATTATTTATTTTTTAACACAAAATATAATTGAATTGGTTATTTTGAAAAGAAGGTAAGTCCATATTTAGGCTAAAATGACATTTCGCTACCTCATGATGATTTTTTCATTAAAAATAATACTACAAATACTCTCTTTTTCGCGTGGACGGATAAATTTTAATGCAAAAACCATTATGGGGCGAGGAAATCTCATTTTAGCCCAAATATGGACTTAGAACTCTTTTTCGAAATGACCGATTGAATTAGTTATCACTAAATAAACTTAAAAACAACAATAAGGTTTGTCATACACATTACAATAAGAAAAACAAACATTTTAGGTATTCCAATACTTAGGTAGGTATATTATAGAAACCACATTGCAAGTATGAGCTATAAACACGGATTCTTCTGCGTTTAAATTGAAAAATGTATAATATGTACTTTTTGACAAAATATTAGATACCTCATGTACAGAATTTATTTAATTGATTAACTCTGCATTTTATCCAAATAGAAATTAAATTAGGTATATGACGGATATGATAATTTTAAAGTTTTCAATGCCTGCTTAATACGTGAAAGTTATTTATCGTTTATTATGGCGTACTAAATATTTCCATATATTACTTTTGTTCCAAAAAGTTTTCAACTCTTAATATTATAAAAGGGCACATTTTTTGAAAAAATAAAAATAAAATTCAGAAAGCAATGAAATACAAGTGAAAAAATACTAAGCCAAGTAGTTGATGGGTTCCCGGTTTTCGGTACCCTCTTTATTCACACCTTGCATAAAATATGTTTTCTACAATCGACAATTTAATAAAAATTATCTAATTATGTAGTGTGAAACTAATATTCATTTAATAAACATATTTTATGCAAGGTGTGAATAAATAGTTTATTGCAGTCAACGTGAAATAAACAGATCTGATCGTGTCATATGCAGTAAACACATCAATTTTGGACTAGCTTTCTAGCTCTCTCTCTCAGCCTTGGTCTATCCACTGGATATAGGCATCTCTTATATTGGACCATCTTTCTCTGTTTTGGGCGACCTGGTACCAGTTGAGTCCAGCGAATCTCTTCAGGTCGTCGTACCATCTTTGCTGCGGTCTACCTACATTTCGCCCAGGGTCTCCATCTCGTAGTATATCCACTCCAGTTCTCCGTGTGCCTCGCGACGTAGCTTTCTAGCTAGATATAATATAACCATTATTGGCCTTTAAATAAGATATGTTAAAAACCAAAAACATCACTTAAACAATTTGAAGAAAACGGTGAATAATTCAATTTATTTTAAGTAAAAATCATAAAAGGTTCGAATTTGTTAAGAACTAAAACTAAGTAATGATGAATGAAACATCATTTATTTTTTTAGTTCTCGTTCTCCAAATAAAATAAGACGAAACCAAATTTATCAATAAAATGCCAATAAGATTCATGCCAAAAGAAATTCGATTGTCAGAAATGAAAATATTTTATGTTTTTGTTGTAATATTTCACCGCCTGCTAAGCCAGAATGTTCGAAATTTTGTAAAATGCATTTTTTGTGAAGAAAATCAAGATAAAACATGTTGAGTCATACATCGTTGAATTCAAGGATTTTTCCTTATTAAATCCTTGGTTGAATTCATAATTAAAAACGCTATCACGTACAGAGAGTTGATGATGATTACTTCGAAACGAAACGTCGCATTGAAAATTTGCTACCGCTTTCTTGTAGAGCAGCTATAAAAGTGACAATGAGAGTGACTTATTTTTTTTTATATCTTTTCAAATAACTTCAGAAAAAAATAAAAACGATATCGATAGATATCGAATGTTTCCGAATAATTTCGGAAATAAGCGGAATTTTGGAAATTTGTCAATATCATGTTATAGACCTCTAAATTACGCAACTTTTTTCTAATTTAACCGATCTCGTATCTCTTACGGTTTCCAATATCCCCATGCTGTTCATCCTTATCTTGGACACCCTGTAAGTGCAGGTGCACCCTTTCATGCACCAGAAGATTTTACATGTTAAATTTTTAACCTTGTGTTAACTGGTGGTACTTACCTATTAGATTTGCTACATAAGATATTAGGTATAAAAGTGCTTACATATTTCAATCTGTCAACTTCAATTGTAGGGAGAGCAGTTGCAAACAACCTTACTTTGAATTTAGAACTTCGATCAAAACACTCTTTAGCAAAATGGTGGGAACAAAGGACACTGTGGGCTTTTGGAATCCACTCTGTTTTTTTTTTACGAAGTTAATCCAAAAAGCTCTGCGTCTATCTTTGGGAATAAAACGATTTTTATGTATTGAGTAGGTACAATAATTATAAATAAGAATGGCGAAAACACAGATCATTTTAGTTGATTACTATTTTAATCAACATGCTAAATAATAATAATTTCTAATAACAATTCAAACAATATAATAAAATAATAAAATATGTAAATGGAGTTTTGAATTTGTGACGCGTTACGCCCTTGTTACGCCCATGGTGTTGATTGTGATATAATGACAGTGACATAATTAAAAATCGAAATAAAGTATTTAGGTTTAACTAATTAATAAGAAAGAGTACTTACCTATGAAATGTTGCTTCCAAATTTTTATTTTCAATCGCCGCAAGCAGCACAACTAACCATTTTTCGATTTCGTAAATGCACAACGTTCCGGCGATTATGACAGTAAAATGTGGAAATGACTTTGATATGACATAATTAGGGGCGTGAATATGGCCGTTTCCGTCGCAATTTTTGTATTAGGCAAATACCCTTTGTACTCCTTCCTGTCAATTTTATATTCAAAGGACTTTTCCCAGTTTGTATATTCTGAATTGTCTAGTATACATGTCTCTCTCACAACTCATGCTGATATTCATAATTATCCTACAAGAGGTTGAAGCAACATTGTGCCGAACTTTCATAGGCTCTCAAGATGCGGTACGAATTACTTTGGCATACTTTTTTATAATGCTTTGCCGGAGGCAGTGAGGTTTTTAAGTCCTCAAGTGTTTAAAGAAAAGTTGAAATTATACTGAATTGAAAAAGAATTTTGCTCTGTAAATGAATTTTTGCATAATGACTTTAGTGACTTTGACAATCTTCATTAAATGACTTGTTTGATGATAGCATATGTATTTTAGGTTGCATGTATTTGAATGTCCATTTTAATTAATGTTTTAAATAAGTGTAATTTTAATCTTATGTATTTTTAAGTTTTATACAAATATAATTTCTTTGACTTCCTTGGCCTGTAAAAGTACTATATTATATGTACAATTTACCAATAAATTGAGTATATGAGTATAATTAAAATTTACAGCAAATTCTGTCCTCTCCGCTACCAAAGT
Source organism: Pissodes strobi (assembly GCA_016904865.1). Classification (NCBI taxonomy): domain Eukaryota; kingdom Metazoa; phylum Arthropoda; class Insecta; order Coleoptera; family Curculionidae; genus Pissodes; species Pissodes strobi. The sequence continues at coordinate 21,223 of MU182895.1, read as the reverse complement.
ATACCATTAAATTTGAAGTTAATATGTCTGTTAATATATCCGACTGGCCTTTATCTATCAGCGTTTTTAACTTTTTCACGTCAATTTACTGTGATTCATTCCTATTTTGGTCAATCTTGTTAAAATAGTAATAATCTTTTTCTTTTTAAATAAATAAACAAAATCGTTTGTTTCTTTTATAAGTCTCCCTATATATCACATCAACATCAATCGAGTTCAGAATCCCAGACCAATCAATATTAAACAGTTCAAGCTTAATATTTTCAAGATTTACTTCACTTAAATTATGATAAATTTGAATCAAAAACCCTTCGAGCCAGCGTTTTACTACCACTTTGAAAAGAAATGACATGAGTTGTCTGAGATCGTAGATATATCATGAATCCTACAGTTTAGTTCATAATTAGAAATAACATTACTATCATTTGTGCATCTGGTATAAAGTTTAATAATCTGCCTCTGACCTAGTATGTTTAAAATGTGCTTAAATTTCTCAAAGTAATAATCATTTCCCATAAAATTTATGTTAAAGTGGCCCACAACAAGAAGTTTTTTATCATGAATTATAAGTTGCTCCTAAGAGGCTTCATATCCAATAAGAACTACACCCTTACTTCAACCAACAAACATCCATTGAATAATTCATGTAAAGCGTACAGTTTCTGGCAATAGTCAATAGAAAAACTTATTTCATTCTTTACATAGATTAAACTTCGTCTGTATAATGCAAAGATATATAAAGTGCTTCTTAGTAACTGTAACTTTGGAATACTATTAAACAAGTGCTGTGAATGAACATCACTATTGACTTAGGCTGCTAAAATATGGCCACAATTAGTACTGACGAACACAACAAAGGTGCAGAGGGTAAACATCTCATGAACAAACAATTGCAGTGGGGATCTGAAAAGGACAACACATATGTGGACAGTTAAGCAATACAATTTTATTTTATTAACAATAAGAAACTACATCATGATTGATCCTTCAGCTGATACTGTTGATTTAGACAAAACTGAATGCATTGATATTGGAGTAGGCACCTTCATGCTGATGAACTCTATACAAATCAAGGCTAGGTATGAAACTAATTGAACACTCTAGAAATATATGATTGAAGTCTTCAATGGAGCAACATTCACCAAGAATACAATACATCTCTATTATATCCTTTCTTCCCGCGTGGAAGACCCCCAGAAACATAAACAGATTTCTGACACTAACCTAAACAGATTGTTAAAACGAATCTATAAGGTGAATAAAACACATGAAAATAAATCCAGAAGATACGCCAATGTTGTATCAATCGATTAAATCCTAATTATTGTTTATTTAAACGTATATAAATGTAAAACACTTACATGAAGAGGTGCATTTTGAATAAATGCAGTAGTGTCTACAACCAGACTGTCCACTTTTTTTACGCTGTCGCTGATCATTGTCGTTTCGAGTATATTTTATATGGACAATTTATTTATAATTTGTCTGAATACACTTTTATACTAATATGTATCAACCTAATTTGTATATTTTACAAATGAGGTGGTAAATAATATAAAAACCAAAAGCAGTAAGCAGTTAAGCACACAAAATAACCATGGATAAATATATATAGAAAATAACACGGTGCCACACGGTGGATATTTTGTGGTTAAGCACAGGGTCCAGGGTTGTTCCTAGAGAATTTCTTATTGTGCCACTTTGTAGATAAAAGACAAAACTGTGCCATTGTGCCAAAACTGTTAACTTTCAATGACGTAATTGTATGGCTGACGATTAACTTGTAAATTAATATGAGACGTTAGTTAACCGAGTCGCAATATTGTTGCCAAACGTATTGCCCGTTATTTTTTAAACAATTATGGTACTTATGATTAAATATAGTATTTTAATCACTTATAGCAGCATAATTATAAAACAGTAGGCAATTGATATAAATCGTATTTTCATAAAAACAAGTAATCAAATAAAAGTAGATTCTCACAAAAAATAACAGAAAAAGCTCTAACATGTGAATAGTAAGTAAGATCTTCTTTCTCTTTTAGCTGCGGCGGAAGGATATGGTAATGACAGAATTACTTTTACTATCTTTATTAAATTAGAAGGATTGGTTCATTCGTTATTCGTTCATTTGTCCTCTGGCAACACTGGCGTATATAATGCCCGATGACCTAGATATCAGGGTGCTTTTTGTCTTTCTTTGAATATGTAAAGACGAAAAGAAGAAGCAGATATGTATCCAAAAATGCATACAGCCTAAGGATAACCGAAGGCATGCCCAAAATAAAGATTTTTTTTTATATAAACAACCTTTTTTTTTGAAATATCCGCCGAGTCCTCCCGCCTGACCAGTTCTGGGCATTATAAATACATTTCTGACAAATAGATCAATAGAGAATTGCTTTCGTGGCTCAGTGGTACGTTTCTGCCACCGCTGCCAAGGTTCGATTCCAGTGACAGTGTTTTTTTTTAAGGTGATGTTTGTCAATATTTGTTTTCTTCATTTTGGGCATACCATGGGTTAGTTTTTGTTGGCTGCGCCCCCGTAAGGAGCGAAGCGAGCGGATATCCATACGTGAAGTGATAAAATACAAATGTAAACATTGTGAACAGGACTCGTCAGGCGGGAGGGCTGAAGCGCATATTTCCAAAAAAGATGCGTCACAACCACTGATCTATACGAATGGATAAGCAATAACCTTTCACCGAAATGGCTAATTTACGACGTCAAAATGTAAACAAACTCTAGCAAATCTCGGGATGATTGCGTTTGCGCACTGTAACAATGCTTATTGTAATTCGAGAACGTGAGCAGGTCCGTACTTATAAATTTATTTTCTTTATTTTGGTATAATAGTTTTGATTTTTGTATCAAAACTTCTTCAGTACATAGTACATTGCACAAACATTGTTATTTGGTAAAAATCTCAATAAAAAACTAAGTTTGCACCATATATTGCCTAAATCATTAGAGTAAATCACAGATAAATACCATGGATGAATATATATGGGTTCATTGGATTCTTTTGGCGCCTTAAAAGCAAATACCAGAGAAAACAGAATAAAATACACAAGCATCTAGAGATCAGGCGTAATTTTCGATGCAGCGAAACGAATAATAGGTATTATTATGGCTTTGCATGGACCTCCGCTCGCTTCGCTCGCTACGGGGCTCAATCAACAATAACTAACCAAGTGCTAACCAAAACTAACCCAAGGCTAACCCAAACTAACACAAAATTAAGAAAAAAAGGTAAGTTAATAGAAAACAATAAACAAAATATCTGTCGCGACCGACGGGAATCGAACCCGCAGCGCAGGAATGACAGGCAAGCACCTGCCTACTACACCAACGAGGCGTTGTAGAAGTTTTGCTAGAACGTAGAGACATGGATTCATTTCGCCGCATCGAAAATTACACTTGATAGACGCTTCTTAAAATACGAGGTTAACTGATCGCGATATTTCAGTTCGTAGTGCACTTGTGAATGCATGCGATTTAAAGACCTGCAATTGGCAAGTATATGGCCCTCCGCATGCTTCGCTCGCTCCGGGGCTCAAGAAAAGGAAACTAACCAAGTGCTAACCCAAGAAAAACCCAAAAATCAAGAAAAAAACTGTTTACTTAAAAAAAAAACAAAACCGACGGGATTTGAACCCGGGTCACCGAAGTGAAGGCCAACCATGCAGACCCCTAGACCATCTGCTGACTTGCAAACAACTGGTTGCAGCGCGGAGACATGCGTCACCTCACGTAGCTAGCCAATCACGCGCCTCTCAATCCCAAGTGCACTATGAACTGAAATCTCGCTAACTGATCAGCTGTTATTTTGTAGGCAGAAGTTTAGAACATAGAGACATGGATTCGTTTCGCCGCATCGAAAATTACGCCTGATCTCTAGACGCTTCTTAAAAACACGAGGTTAACTGATCAGTTGTTATTTTGTAGGCGGATCGTTTCTAGATAGATCGACCAATAAGAGAGGCCGATTTTCACATAGTGGCCTAGGCCTGTAAAGGATCTTAAAATTCTTATCATGATATCAACCCTACTAGAAAATCACGTCATACAGCTTATTGCAGGGTTATTTAGAGATATTTTAGATGTTTACGCCTTAATAATACTAATACCTATACTATTAATACTTACTGAAAATAGGAGATTCCCGGGATAGCGCCTTTGCTTCGACAAAGATTAACCATATCTACAAGTATGAATACTCATAATGTAATGATCAGTAATTGATCACTCAATCAATAAGCTAAAAAGCAGTCTCAGTTTTTTAAAATATAGTCAAAAATCACACACAAACACTACTTACTCACTTGGAAGGCGTTCAAAGCAAACTAAACTAACCAAACCACATCCCAACCGAACAAAAACAAATAGCGAATGGCCGAATGAAGTAGCTTGGGGGTAGGCGGTAGATTCCGTTTGCCGTCGATCGATACTAATTCGATTAAACTTTACGAAACTACGAGCTCGGTACGGGCCTGGAAAATCGACAGTAATCGACCGCGTGGCTGAACCGCTGGCGATTTTGATATTTGACTGACGGATTGAGTGTTATTGCGCTTGATCAGTAATGCCGAGGTATCAAAAAATATGACTGGGAATCGTGCGCACAAACACATTTTTTCGCCCACGCGTAATCAATTTCTTTTCAGATGACACATGCATTATGCTCATCCATTGTATAGATCAGTGGTCACAACCAACAAAAACTAACCCAAGGCATGCCCAAAATCTTAGATGAGGAATTCCTTGTCTAAGCCCAAAATGGAGAAAAAAACTTCTTACAAACATAACCTTTAAAAAACCGACGGTAATCGAACCCGGGCCCCGGTACCACAGATACAGCATCAGAATACTCGACCACCACAGCAGTAGAAAGCAATCCTTTGCATTTACTTAGTGGTATTGTTGTCAACGGAGCAGAGTCAAGGTCACCTACATGAAAGGTGCCGACGCTTATTGTCGCGCCTCCTTTTAGTTTTTTTTCTCTGTCTTTACTGTCCAGTGCATTCCAATCAATACCCCTGGGGGCGTAATGGTTAGATGCTGTGCTTGAGATACGGCGGCCCCCCCGGTCTCTGCCCGGGTTCGATTCCCGTCAGTGGCCAGACTTGTTTTTAAAGTTGTTTTTTCTTGATCTGGGTTAGTTTTGTTCGTCTGTGCCCCCGAAGCGAGAGGAGGACCGTGCCTGAAGTTGACAGTACTCTAAATAGTGTTACAGAAAAATGTTGAGTTTGCGCGACTATTAGTAAGTAGCGTCTTCTGACAGAAAAGAGCTCTCGTGGTGTAGAGGTTTATACAGCTGGACGGCCGAGGTTCGAACCCCGTTGCTATTTTTTTATTTATTTTTTAAGATTATGTTTCTAAACAGTTTTTTTCTTGATTTTGGGTGTGTATTGGGTTAGTTTGGGTTAGCACCTGGTTAGTTTCCTTTTCTTGGGTCCCCATAGTGAGCGAAGCGAGCGGCGGGCCATGCGGATCGACCAATAGGAAAGGCCGATTTTTATATAGTGTACTATTTGTGTAAAGGATCTTATAACGCGCCTCATGCATTGCCCGCAAAGGCTATGCACTCCTGCTCTCCTGATACTTGTGAATTTAGGAGAATGTTAGAAATTGATTGGAAAGCTATTAGAAAGTAGGATGTTGTTAAGGGTTGTTATGTTTATGTAAAAATGAAGTGTTTAGGCTAAGGGGGTCTTTGCTGCTTATAGAACATTGACGTTAATCTATATATAGTGCCGTGGGGGGTGCGATTCTCGGGGTCGTATCTCCTGTCAGCGATGTTTGCTGTCAGCGGCGATCCCTTAATCTGGTGCTCGTAGAACCTGCATGCATGGTTGTCGATGTATTCCTCGACATATTAAACTCTAGCCCATGCATGCAGGTCCGCAGTTCGGACTCGATCACGCAGAGTAAGGCAGAACGCCGCTCTCAGGTATCTATTTTGCAGGATCTGAAGCTTACGTAAATGTGTTCTGGCCACCGAGCACCACTCTGGGGCGCCATATAGTAGGGCAGGACGTATATAAAATGATTTTATTCGTGTGGCTTAGAAATGACCGTCCTGTCACCAGTAAGCGTAGACCTTGTTTGATGCCTTCATTTTTCGAAATTATGGCTGGCTGCAATATGTTTACTAAAGTTTAGCTTTGTCGAATGTAAATCCTAGGTATTTTATTTTGACTTTTTCTGTTCGGTTCCACGACGCGACCGACGTCGGCCGAATCGGTAGAACCACCCATGTGTTCGCGGTACACTGGATTGCATCCAACGCCTGGCATAAACAACTGATAACATTTGGTTATATATTACCTAAGGCATGCATAGTTCTAAGATTTGTAGTTGTCATCTTATCAATATTCAAATAAATTATCAGTCAGTAAGGTCATCAGAAAAGATTAAATCAGACCGCTGTCTAAAGACGCTAGTCTGTTAGTAAAGAAATTTTAAGATGGGACCATCGATATGTCAATGGATGGGACTCGTAGACCCTAGTGTGTCGATTCGATTGGGCCCTGTATTCTCATCGAACCGCCCATCTCGAAGAAACAGTAATACCAATATCGCCAACATAACACATTGCGGAGAATCTACTCTTTGCTACATAGGGATATACTTTTTTTCTAATGTTTGTTGTTTTTTTAATCTTCGTCTGACTTAACTTGACACATGACATTCAATAGAAATAAAATAATAGAATTTTGGATGGTGCTGAAAATGGTGGATATGACTAATTATATTGTAAATTATTGTCTTTGGTGAAGAATCTGATCCATCAGTAGTTAAATTGTGTTGTTGTATAGTATTAAGATATTCAAAGACATCTTATGTGAGCTTCAAACTACTCAGAAAATTGTTGTAGCATTAAAAACGCTGATGAAACGTCACCACTCATTTTAACAAACTCCTATAATTTTATATATATAGCTTTGTGCATATAAGATTTAAATATTATATTGAAATTCCATGATTATGTGAAATTAGTTGGGAATTTCGAACATGTAACACACTAAAAAACGTGAGTACGTGTAATGAAGCAGAAGTAAATATCTATGCTTAATAATATAATATTACATTTGAATTGAAGATTGGTCAAAAAATAATGTAATTTGCAAATATTTTAGCTGCATCTTCTCAAAAATGGAACAAGCATCAGATCAAATAGCTGCTTCTGGGGCATTTTTTCATCAAATTTGTGTTACAGGTAGGTAACTTAAGATTTTTTACTAAATTAGTATAAGGTAGCAACTCAGACTGGCACCCTCGGGATTAGAGGGTGCCGCTCAGACCCAAGACTTGTGTTTTCAATTCCCAACTTTAAATAAGCAACCAACAGCGAACATGTTTAGTAAAGTTGTTATTTTTTTGTCATATAGTCCTCTTGGTATTCTTAATATCACATTTCACAGAGCTAACAAAAAGTCAGTTGAAATGAAATTTTCATCTTGGAACTGTAAAGGTAGAGTGTGTCAGTGGAAATAAATATAAGACAATTGAAGAAGTTTAATGTGTAGGTTTTAAGTAAGCTAAAGTGACCGTCTGTCCCCGTTTAGGTGGGACAGTCCCGATTTTATTTTAGACCACTGGTCTTAATTTACCACGTGTGTCCCAATTTTGTGCTGATTTGCTCGATTTTAAAAAATGGCATATAATTATTTCATTTGAGCCACCTAATTATAAATTTTTTATGGTAGCGTGACGACACTTTATTAAATATTACGTAACGGTGTATGTATATTTGTCACTTTAAGAAAATCATCAAATCGAGAGATATTTAAAATAGAATCAGCTAATTTATTAGGTTTTAGTTTTATTTTTAAACAGATAATGTTTTGACTTTTTGCCACCTAGCCCTTTTCTTAGCCTTTTTAAATCATTTTTAGGGCTTTTATAATATACTGTTTCTTTCACTATATGACAAAAAAAACACTTAAAGAATGTTTGGAATGATTTAATTTTTTCTTTCATGATATCACCTAAAATAACAATAATGTTTAGTGATTTAAATTTTTTGTTCTGATTGAACATCATTTATGTCATAATATCAATATAATGTAATCGTCATCAGTGTCATTCTGTCATTACTAGTATTCATTACTTGTCAGCTCATAACTTATGACATTTTTTTCAATTTGTTGTGTTATGGGTTGGAAATTAAAATTTAACACGTTAACTGCCTTGTGTACCATTTCTAAATATTAATATTGAAAAGTCCAAAAAAGGGGCGTGGCACCCAAAAATTTTTCGCGTTCGGTGAATGGCCCCTGCCGCCGTCTACCGTGGACACTTGTCCCGCTTTCTACTTTTCGAAATATGGTCGCTTTAAAGTAAGCAATTCCAACAATTTGGTTAATTTCAAGTAAAAAAAGTTGTTACTCTAAGCTACTTAAGCCACAAGTAGTAGATAACTTTGATTTACATCTACCTATAGGAGACAATTGACTAAAATATATGTAATTTATTATTAGAAGATAACTATATCATTAGATATCATAAATAATACCTTCGTAACGATGTTGATATTAAGTGTCAATTTTTGCAACAAGGCTTAACTAGTCAAAAATTTATTAATTACCTAGTTCTAAAATATTTTATTAATGTAGAAGTAGACTATGTTATCAATAAAATCATGAAAGTTTATCAATATATTGTCCCCACTATCCACCGAACACATGACATCAGGTTTAGCAATGATTAGGAACTTTTCTTATTGCGCTAAATTATATCTAAATAAGTCAAATTAAGTATAGCATAAATTTATCTAAGAGACACATTATAGGTAAAAATAAATATTTGTAATTTTTCTTATAAAATAAGTCATCAACAAAGTAATGTCTTATGTAAATTAATGTAATTTATTAGGCCTGGTATCTATCATAAATTTCTTTTGAAAACTACATAGTTAGTTAAAGTGTACAGGAAAAAATACAAACAGACAAGAGTACAGGGTGTTACAAATTCAAATGTATGCATGGGATATCGAAAACCGTAATAGTTGCGCCACATGCCACTCTGAAATCTGGAAAATTTCGAATACTTCCTGATATATCCGCGAAAAAACGAATTTTTGCCAAATAGTTTTTATGATACCCTGGCTTTATTTCAAGAGATAAATGAAAATAAGTGTCACATTCTCATTGCCACCTTTTCTCCTCTACAAGATGGCATCTTAAGGTTTCAAATCCGACGTTTCGATTTTTCGGGCTCATTATCAACTTTAGTTTTTTAAATATGGACCTGGATTTTTCATTGCATCTATTGATCTCCCAAAGCTAACGATGTGACGCACTTACCTTTCAACTTGACACTAGAGGTAGTTGCCATAAGAAATCGATGTGTGTGAGAGAGACAGAATATTTGCAATGTCTGCATAACATTAATAAATAGCGAAAAGTATCTTTTACAAATCAAAAATATTAAAAGAAGGGGAATTCAAAGGGCAGTATTTCTTGTAAGGCAAAAAATTAATGATTGTATTAGAGCAAATGGGAATATTTTTGAACACCTACGTAGAAATTAGCCAGTACTAAGTTAAAGTAGTATTATATTCTTAATTAAAATTAAATTTGTGTATTTTTTCGCATTTTTCTGCTTTAAATCTTGTAAAATTTATCTATCTATTACAGTTTCCGAGATCCCCATGCATACACTCAAATTTGTAACCCCCTGTATATATATTTGTGAACAAAATATTTACCTAACAATAAAAAAATCGCACTTCAGATTAAAATTCTCAAAGCTGGGTGGTTAGGTATAAAACGGGTATAAAAATAAAATAATAGTGTGTAAGTGCAGAAGCACTACACAAGATTCAAATCAATATATGTCTTGAAATAATATATGAGAAATGTTTCAGAACAGATGATCGCTACACTATAATATATCTCCACTTAAAATTCATCCAACACATAATAAACTTTACCAAGCACAAATGTATTTAGCCAGGGTGTAATAATTTATAGCCCCTTAGTATGAGCTAAGAGATACATATGCCATCTTTAAATTGCAGAGAATTGTTATAAATAAATAAATGTTTATTTATGGATCAGCCATTTACAAAAAGCACAATATAAAGGTGCAATTAGTGTGTTAAGTAGAAACAAATAAATAAGCAAACAGATAATAAATATCCCTCTAACAAGAGATGAACAAATGTTTAAACATTATAATAAATATAATGTGTAGAGATATACATATATAAATACTTAATAAAAAAACAGAATGTCAGAATACATGCTGATGATGCGAAACGAGTTAAAGAAGATGACAAACCATAGTTTGTTCTATGATAAGGAACACTAAAGAGACCGAATTCATTCAATAATCTATGTGGAACACTTATGCTTATCATAGTCAGTAATTCAGGGCAATCTACTAAACCATTCAATATTTTGTAGAAAGTGCACATATGAGGTGGGGGCGGGGCCTTGTTCAACATTAGAGCTGACTATGGCACTGCCAAAAAGATGGTTACCTACAATAGGCTAAGGTGGGCAATCGAGGCATTTGCCCCGTTTAAGGCGGCAGGTGAGGATGGGATCTTCCCGGCGCTGTTGCAGCGGGACGGAGGACTCCTTAGCACGCCGCTCATGGACCTTTTCAGGACCTCTATCGCACACGGGAATGTGCCGGAGCCCTGGAGGCACACAGAGTGGTGTTCATTCCCAAGGCGGGAGTGGGAGCTCTAAGGGCCCCTCTGAGTCCGGAACAGCACGCATATCGAACGGGCAGGTCGGTGGACTCGGCTCTTCACCCCCTGGTATCCAGGCTGGAGGAGGGGCTGGGGGCGGACGGCTATCGGAGTGCGTGTTTGCAGATATTGAAGGAGCCTTCAATAACACAGCCGTGAGTTCGATCGGTGGAGCGAACTGGGGGTCCGTCCGGTCATAATGAGCTGGATCCGCTCCATGCATACCGAGCGGGGGGGTCGAGGCACAGCCGACTTGAAGTCCAGCCGCGAAGTGACATGTGGCAACGCCGCTATAGAGTGGAGATGAAGATATACCTCGGTGCGGCGACAACCGGCGAAAGCGATCAGCGGACGTTTTCTATTTGTTTTTGAGAACGTTTTTAGTGTTTTTTTTTGCGCTGTGGCGGCTATTTGTATTGAAAAATGTATAAATCACTAACTAACAAATAAGTAGTTTTGTTTTGGCTCACAAAAACAAGTTAATTACTAAAAAGAAAACAATCTGATCATCTTATGTAGAGTAGAAACAAGGCCTAAAAATACGCTTTCCATGTGTGTTTCTTTAAAACTAAAAATTGCACCTACTTAAGTTCCTACGGAAGTATAACATTATAAAAACTAAAAATTAATACATACTTTTTATATTTTCAGTGTCATTAATATATTTTTTTTAAATAGCACCTTATTTTTGCCTGTAAAAATGTATATAATCTTTGATGAGTTTTTAACTTATAAGTTAAATTTGTTTTTGTATTTCTCATCTCTAAAACACTGTTGCCATCAGATCATGCATTGACTTATATTGCATATAATTTTAATGTTCATTATATCAAGCAATCAATCACATAAGGCTTTATTATCATAAATTTCATTGACAAAGCTGGAAAAAAAGGTCATCAGTTTGCTAAATAATTAAAATAGTCATACACTAAAGGTTATAATACAGTAATAAAACTTAACATGTCAATAAAACAAAAAATTGGATAAAAGTAAATTAAGAGTTAAAAATATAGTTAAAATCAATCACAAACAGACAGAATTAGAAGTCTGCCACACAGACTCAATTACAAACGTTAAAAGCAGGTAGGTACATAACAGAAACAAAATATTTAAAACAATAAAATAAAACAAATCAATTAAAATTAGGCCCATAGTACTCCTCAGCAGAATAACATGCAAGTGACACCAGAAGGCCTCTGACCCTTTTCCTAATTTTCACATAACTGTTCAGGCTTCTCAAATCCAATGGCAAATGATTAAACATTTTCTTGGAATTATAAAGTATGGAGTTTTTAGTCAGAGAAGAAGAAGGAATGGGTAAAGATACAAAGTGTGAGCTTCTAGTATTAACAGCATGTAACGGGTGAGAGGGATTGAAAATGTTGTCTTTGTATTTTCGAAACATTATACATGGAGATTCTAGTATAAAAAGAGATGCCAATGTCAAGATACCTTCTGAAATAAAATGAGGCCTACCGGATTCATCACGATTCAGACCACAGAGGTCTAGAGTTCACTTTATCACTTTATATATTACTAGGCATTTCTATGAATTTGAACGATTATGTTAACATTCTTAAATATTCCCAGTGTATTGGTCAATTCAAATTCATATCATATTTAAGTGATATGCTTTATTAGATGAATGAATAAATGTAGAAAGGGTACCGACTTACCACCTTTCCAAACTAATACTGCTTGCCTTTACTGTTACAAACAACTATATATATTTTTCACCAATTTTAAATCTAATTCACTTACTTATACCTACAAATCGGCTATAAGCCAAAATAAACAACACTATCAATAAAATTGAACTGGACGTCTCTGCTGCCATTAGACAAACGTAAACGACAAACTGTCACATGGCTTGACTATTTACGCCTTTTTTTACTGATGTTACGGATAATCCGCACCAAAAATAGTAACTAACACTTCGTAGAGGTTCTGGGCAATCACTTCACAAAAGGTTTTTGTAAAATATCAACGAAAACCCGGTAAAATGCAATCTAATTAGGACACACCGAAGACAAGCGACCTATTTCCATTAAAACTGCATACTAACTTGCCAGATGTGACTTGACTAACATATCTTCCAGCAGCGTTGCCGGTGTTTGTACTTCGCGGCTAGGGGTAAAGGTGACTATGTCCAATAGGACAGTAGGACATTTCCTAGAAATTCTACTGAACCAATATAAGGTTTTAGATTTTAGATAGAAGGGAAATGATAACTTTTCAACCGAATAAGTATTCAATTCAGAAAAGGCACGTTCTTTAATTCATCGGTGGATTCACCGATTTGATGTTGGCTTTGTCATTTTCCTTCAGTTAAACAAAAACAATACAAAAATATAAAAAGCAAATATACAAAACAATCAAAAAGTGTAAAGATGTAAAATATAGTAAACAGTCGCAACAAAACACTAAAGGAGAACTCTCACATTACTCAACCAGAATACAAATAAAACAACAAATGCAAACCTTATATCCATCATAAATTGCAGATATTCAGTCCACAATCACACCTCAAAACAAACAAATATCAAGCGAGAAGAAGTTCCCAAAAAAGCAACTAATTCCCAATTACAAAATAGAACTGTAAAATTCGTCCAAGCAAGAATAAGCTTTCTTTATTAGAATCCTCCTCACAAATCGATTAAATTGCCTGTCACTCCTTATATTTTTGCATTCTAGAGGCAAGTGATTGTACATCTTTATACCCTCGTATATAATTGAGTTTTTTGGAAGGGTATGCACAGATCTATATTTTGCCTGTTATACCTTGTCATATACGCATTTGGACTCTAGTCGTTACATCCCTTGTAATTTTTTCGGATCAACTCAACTGTCATAAGGATAAAAATGCGTGAGAATCGCCTCCCTAATAAACAGCCGTTTACAGTGATAATTTCTAACACCTCGTGCTAAAAACCTCGTTTAAAAACTAGTACAACACTTATTATGCAATATATTATGAACATATTTCTTAACTTGGAAGACTTTGAATCTATGCATCTTAATGCATACTGCATGTCGAGAGGGAGAGGTAAATTGAGAAGCTTGCATGTTACATAACCGGAAGTCCCAATTCATAATCCAATATAGTTTTCAGAATAAGGGTCTTTAATGGGTCTATATCCAGGGATATTACCGTGTACTCCGGAGTTCCGCAGGGATCACATCTTGGACCAATGGAAGAGCATTTCATAAACGATTTGGCCGGTGTATTCAAGAAGTGTCACTTTTTATTCTTTGCTGATGACCTAAAGATTTATTGTAGAGTTGCCAACGATAGGGCCTGCATGCAGTTGCAAAGCGATATTGATGAGTTGGTTAAATGGCCTTCAAGTAACGCAATGACTCTAAATACTACGACAAGTAAGATTATATCGTTTTCAAGGAAAAAAATGGTTATAGACCACTCATATTCGATCAAGGGGATACAACTGCAGCGGGTGACTGTAATTAACGATCTTGGAGTTGTATTTGATAACGAGCTGCGTTTTACTCAGCACATTGACAGCGTCGTTGCGAAGACTTTTAAAATGGCAGGATTCATTATGCGGCAGTGCTGGGACTTTAAAGATATTGTGGCACTTAACGCAATATACTCTGCATTGGTCAGGAGCCATCTTGAGTATTGTTGTGTCGTATGGACGCCCCTATACCAGATTCATGTCAAGCGTATTGAGAGGGTGCAGTGCAAGTTTGTGAATTGTCTTCTTTTTAAATTATACATAGACAAATCGAATATGCTTTACAAAGATCGCCTCAATATACTTGGCATTGATTCACTGGAGACACGAAGAATTAAACTGAACATGTCATTTGGGCATAGAATCATCAACAACTTGATACACTTTCCCGAACTTTTGGGCCTGATTAGATTTCGCGTCCCAGCACGACCTACAAGACAGCTTGAATTATTTTCCCTGCGACCCTATCGAACTGATGTTGGAAGGAACGCACCAATTAATCGAATCATGGATTACTTAAATAGATTTTTACCCATAAACTTTAATATAAATTGTTCAATACTAACATTTAAGCGTGAACCTAGATCTCTTATATATCGTTCTTCGGAGTTTCGCCAGTTTTTGTACATTCGTTTGGTTCCTATATCATCTATTGTCTAGTTTTAACTGTTTTGACTGGTTTTAGTAATACAAGTAAAGTAGTGTGTTTTTGTTAGTTAATATCATGTGTATTTATTGTGTGTTATGTATTGACATTTGTTGTCTGTTTTAAATTTTTTAATGTATATTGCTTAATTGTGTGTTTATATTAAGTCGCGTTATGTACCATTTGGGCAATGCCTGTACTGTGCTAAAAAAAAAAAAAATACAAATATGCACGGGTTACAGTCGTACAACAGTCAATTAAGTGCTGAGCCAAAAAGAAAAACATTTCTATTGCGGTCACCCTATAAAAAGTTGTGAACCGCAGAGCCGCTTGATATGATGATGATACGATATGCTTCCGGGCGGCCGATGGAGCCATTTTGCTTTTCCTTGGAACATCCTCCAATCGCATAGAGTCGGAGTTGATTGATGGCAGAATTTACCCATAGATATTCTGCTCTCGTTTTTGAATTCAAGATTATTTTGGTGCCGGCTCAGGAGAAGATATTACCGTAAAAATTATAGAAAGTTGTCAATAATGCTATTCTCAGGAGAAGCAGTTGGGATTCCGTTCAAATGAGGTGTCGATCTAAAATAGGTGCCCTTTAAGGAAGATTTCACTTTATACCTAAACGCATGTTTTTCAATAATTTAGGTCGGTTCAGTTTAGTTTATCATTGGGGCAAATTTTGTGGAGACAGAACCCACAAGTCGTCAAGAAATAGATATACAATATTTAAAGTAAATCTAAGGCAGTAGAATCCAAAATTACTGACTGATCTGACTATCGCTGTAGATATGGTAGAATTTTTTGTGGCAGAAATTATGATAGGTTTTACCACCTGAGTTGTTGGGCTTGCTGGAATGGGAGTGTTCCCTTCTTGTTTAAAGTTATCAATGGTGGTTCCACTTTACAAAGGTGGCGAGGTTGACCCCTCCAATTACCTTTACTGTCAACACTATCAAAAATTATAGAAAAGTTAGAATAATCGCTTTTACAGCAAAGCATAACATTCTGAGCAGTAGTCAGTTTGGATTTCGGCAGAATAACGGTACGAATGATGCGAGGTTTAGACTGTTGGAGGGTCTGTACTCACACTTAAACAGGTGGCTGCAGCAATTTTTTGTGACATGTCCAAAGCATTTGACTGTGTCAGTCAAAGGATTCTGCTGGATAAACTCCATCACTATGGCTTTAGATGTGATTCTGCTCGTTGTTTGAGTCCTATCTGACGGATCGCTAGCAGAGGGTCTTTTTGGGTTCTGAGAGCTCCGCGGGTCGGGTGGTTAAGTGGGGTGTACCACAGGGATCGATTCTGGAACCGCTTTTGTCCTTCTTTATATAAATGGCTTGGCCAACTAATGATAGTTTTATAAATCATTAATGTGATTATTAAATTTGAGCCCACCAGTTATAATGAGATCAAATAAATTCTTGTCATAATTTTATCTTATATTATCGACTACCAAACCGTCCACCACTATACATAATAAAAAAATATGCTGATTTTGTGCGTGTTTAACGATAAAATGTTTGAATCACACCATTATTTTACTTCAATTCAGTTAGAAGATAATATTACTTAGTAGTGGCATTGGTAGTTTGACACAGAATTGTAGTTGTCAAATAGGACTGAAACCAAGAATTCCGTGATTCACGCAGTCAAATCCATGAATCGGGAAATCGCATAGCATACCATTTATTCTTTGATAAAATCAGCTCATCAATCTGTTTTTATTTTTGTTTGTAAATTAAATATAACATTAAAATGGCATAGTTTTATTGCATATAGCGACTGAAATATATTTTTTGTCATACGCTCTCAAAAAAAGCTTCTTTTTAGGCCTAGTCCCTAAAAGTCGTCATGGCAACCTTTACGGACTATTCCAAAATTCCTGAATATGTCTAAATGTCAAATTTCGAATGACATGACAAAATTGTCAAATAGTTGCTACGATATCAATTTCTAAGCTAACTTTTTCGAACATTAGGACTTCAAAAATTATGGTAAATTTGCAAATTTAAGCGTTCTGAAGAAGTGTAAAAAGCGTATAACAAAATTTTGGGAGCGTATGACAAAAAATATTGTTTGTCACATGTACCTAACGCCTCGTCCGGAAACAGCAATGATTCGTCCTGGAAAACTCTATTTTAGGTACTTGTAACAAAAATAACTATTAAATTTCTCCAATAAAATGAAAAATTCAGATTATTTTCTTTATTTTCTTACATCTCTTCTGTGTAGGATGGGATATTAAAAAATATTTTTTAAATTACTTTCCATTAGCTAAGTTGCCTCTTTTGTTGTTTTCCAAATAATATTATTTTTAAATATTTTTTTGAACCTTTTGAATTCTTAGCTGAATATTATATATTTTTGAGAATATATATTCACCTTTTTAATATAATACGAATTATTTTAATATATTTAACATTTAAGCGCATTTTTTATTGGTACTATGTAGCTTTAATTCATTTTATAATTAAAATCAATTTAAGTGGAGTCTACTCAAAATATATTTCGTTATATCTACGTAATATGAAATGCCAAGTTGGAAATTAAAATATATAATTAATAATTATACAGTTTTTCAACATAAATCATTATTTATGAGTACACACTTGTTTTGTTAAGTTTATGATATTTTAGTTATATCACTAGATGTTTAAAGTTAATACATTGTTTGATAGATTTTTAGTTATCTAATAACATTCAATACATTTATCAAGGTTTTTATTTTTAGTGGAGTGTGCTCATATCCGATCTACATCTTTTATAAAACCAAGTCCATATGTAGAAATTACAGTAGATGAACAAACTCCTAGAAAAACCGAAACGCTTAAAAATACGACTCAACCAAAATGGAATGAAACCTTTAATTTGCTAGTGACGCTTCAGTCAAAGATACATTTTGCTGTCCTAGACAGAAATAGTTTCCGCAAAGACACGGTAGTTGGTGACAAAACAGTGGAACTCTATCAGTTACTGGCTCATTCAGATGGAAGGTATGTTAATATAAATAAATGAAATCTTGTATTTTCGATGTGTTTAATTTTCCCAGTTTTTTTTGTCAAATCGGTTCAAACAATAATTAATTTTCAGAGATTTTAAAATGAAATAAGGTAAGAGGTTTATTTATTTAAGTGTTCATTTTGGTATGATTTAAAATCACATTTCCTAACAAATAAATATCATGTTGTGATTCTTTGGTTATGGATTTGATATAGTCAGCAATAGCTAAAAAATAAAAGTAAAATATTAACACAACAGCTGCTAAAGAAATATGTCACGTTTAATCCCTTGTATCCGACGCTAGGGAATATATAAAAATTATCAAAATGATACATTTTGTACTTCATCAATTGTCCAAACATATATTATCATTAACAAATCTGTGCATATCTAAATATCGACTCTGTCAAATTAATACAACAGTACATTAAGTACCAAGTTTGGTAAAATAATGTTTTACTAATTTTGTATGGTTAGTTTCGTGTACAAAAGAGTGAAGCGAGCGAGTGTTCAAAAACCGTATGAGTTTAGCGGTACTTATACTATTTTTTACATTTAAAAATATGAAAAATACGATTTTGCCAACCCATAAAATACTCAAAATTGTTCAAAATTACTAAGCAGATTTTCTAGTAAGACAGCAACATGGGTTTTGACGTTCAACAAATCGTCACATTTTTCGGAATCGATCTTGTGAGAATGAAAAATATATAAATCCTGACATATTGAATGCCGCTTGTGTTGCTTCAGCCAGTTTTCCTCATTTGCAATTTGCACCATGGGAAAATGCTTAAGCCATTGCTATGGAGTAAAGTTGCACTTCACTAAATGATTTTAATGCAATAAAGCTACTATCAAAAATAGGAAAAAAGTGTATTTCTGTCAAACAAAGAAACCAGTATTTACACACCAATAAAAAACCAGGATGCAGTGTCATCACATAAGATAAGATAGGAAGATAATTTTTTTTATTTACTCGGTTTTGTGACTGTTGCCCAACAGAGGAGTCTGATAAGTCTAAATTTTCATCCGCTGTAAAGATCAAGAATTATAATGGTTTTAAAGTATACAATAAACTGCCTGTTTCCATTCCTAACTTTTCAATGAAATTGTTGTAAGGCCAGAGTGGAGAACTCTTAAATTTTCAAACATCAGCTTCTTACTGTAATTAAAATTATGCCTTTCTGCTTCTGTTAATTTTTTTTAAATTTTGTCAAACTACCATAATATATTGATTAATCATTAAGTAGTAATAAATACAGTCCGCCCAAGTTATCTCCGTTCAGCAAAATAGGGCAAGGAAAGTAACTTCCCTGTTTTAAGAATATTTTTAAGAACATATAAATTGAATTTTTTATTACATATGAAGTGTCCTGTAAAATGCCTTGTAAAAACTTAATAGAAAAACTTTATTTCAATTTATTCAGAAGAAAAGGTTTGCATAGTCAATCTCGTTGCCAATATTATAAGAAATTGTTGTGAAAAGCCTATATAAATAATGCCTGCGTGCTCCTATTGAGAAAGGCATTTAACAGAACCATTTAGTCTAGTGTTTTTTATATATCGGTAAGTTGCATTCTCTGCCGCTAAATATTTTATAGGAGTATCAGAGTACATCCCCTTTTCGTCGCCTGTGTAGATAACGCGCAATTTGCCTATGTATAATCAATTTGTCACTATGTTGCTTCAGTTTTGATATCTTGTTTCACAATATTTTTGTCTATATTTCAGGCTCGCATGTTTTTAATTGATGTGATTATTAAAATTTACAAATAAAATGTTTCCAAAGTTACAATAGAAACTACACGTTGAAATTAAAGCTCAAAAACTATTGTATGCTGTATGGAGAGTCTTTAAACTCGTCTTAAAGCAGTTTAATAATAGGTTCCTGATGCTGATAGGAATTTTATTAGAAAGGTTTATACACATCTCAAAATTTTCATAAATACAGACAGTATTTTCCTGCATAAGGAGATGTGTGTTTCGTGGGAAAGTAGTTAAATCTGTTTCTTGACCAAATAGAATATATTCACATCTATATTTCAAATATATCATTTGTTTGCAGAGAATGCTTAGATGTAACATTGGATTTAATGAACAACAAGCAATCCGACTCTCCTTTGAAAGTAGGAGAATTAATGTGTTTATTCAAGGGATTACATTTAGATGTTTCTACTAGTAATAGAAGAAGGGAAGTTTTGGCTAGACGTTCTAGCGCAAACTCGATCTCGCAAGCACAAGGTCATTCTGATAGTGCATCACATACTGTACTCAACGGTAAGTTGAAATCATTGAATAGCTATTGTAAAATCATTTGTTAGAATAGACCTTTTTAATTTCTTATTATTCATATTTATATGCTAAGATATGACAATTGCAAGCAACTTTCAAATTTTACATTGTAATATGTACAGGGCGGTACGTTACAGTGATACTTTCAATAACACAAAACAGTTTGCATATAAATCCTTTTGAGAAATTCAAAACAATTAAAATTTTTAGGGAGATCCACTAACCTGAAGCTATATAATATATTTAAAATAAAAGGTGCTGCTTTATTTTATTTTAATTTAATTGTTTACATGTTTTGGTGTACACATAATATTTCCAAGAGGAATATTAGAAACAAACATTAACATTTATATTATTGCAGGTATTAGAATTAAGCCAAAACCACAAGGCACAGAAAATGCTGCCCCTACAACTTCAAACGTCGTTGCACGACCGGATAGACCTCCTCCACTTCCGCCAGTTCAACAAGCTTCCAATATTCCCCAGCCAGGTTCCTTACACATGTCATCTAGTAATAATAATATACCAAATGGTAAGAAATTAAATGCATTTCTGTATTTACAATCATAATGACTAATGCAGTTTCCTAGATTATAAGTGAATGTCAGAATAACATGTTGCCATAAATATATTTTATGTAATATTTATTTACTTACTTATTGTACTTTACAGATCTATTATAAGCATAATTCCAATTACAAAGCATACATTCTAAATTACTCAGGGGATTCTATTCCTAACAAGTGAGACATACAGTTGTTTCAAACATGACGAATTTTTTAAGTTTTTGGTATTTGTAACAACAAAACCAAACATTTTACAAGCTTTATCCACTCCTTAGTATATATGTACAGGGTGATCCCCTATAATGTCGCCCCCCTATAACTTTTTTATTTTAAGCGTCCCAAAAAAAATAAAAGTATGGTTATGTAGGTACTGAGAAATACTTTTTTTCTGCGTATAAAAAATATTGGAAAAATTATCAGTATACAGGGAAAACCAAAAAGTATTTTTTTTTTCAATGGAACACCCTATATATGAATTTATTTTTCGATTCCTTGTAAAATTCTAAGCATATTTTATGTAT
>MU182894.1:222516-249851 GCA_016904865.1 Pissodes strobi | reverse complement strand
TCAAAATATTCTCAAAAACCTCCCCCTTTAAGGCCCAGTCATAGTCCACAAGTCACAGAGGAGATTCTATCAGACTTTACCCAAGAAATTTGTGATGCGATTGCCCTATCTAGTGTAGCCAAGGTTACAAGGTACTCAAAATACGGCTAATTCAGCATAGCAACAAGAGAAAGAACTAGACAAAAGATCAAGCTAGGACATAGAGCTTTAATAACTGACGATCCTGATATCAAAGTCAAGCTAATGCTGCTGCCAATAAAATTCGAGATGAATTGGCAGTACTAATAGATCAAAGTTGGAAGAGAAAAGTCGAAACTCTTTCAATAGATTATAGCATCTATAAAATGACAAAATCACGTACCAGGCGAAAGAGAGCCCCAATTCCAACTTTGACGGTTAATAATGTCGTTTATTCGTCCACGGAGAACAAAGCCGAAGTATCAACGGAAGCATTTCAAGAACCATTCAGCGATAATCCTTCAGCTGACTGCAAAAGTTATCAGGAGTGCCAAAACAATTCATATTTATCACATTCCTAGCATCGTATTAACCGTAACGTATTAATAGGTTTGTTCTAGCAGCGATTTCAAACGGTTCCAAACCGTACGGAGTTTGCGCATAGCCATATAAGCGACGCTTATATCGTTATGCGCAAACTCCGGACGGTTTGAAACCGTTTGAAATCGCTGCTAGAACAGACCTACTATCTAGTATCAAGGACAAAAAGTTCCTGGTCCCCATGGTATTCCAAATAAGGTCATTAAAAAGCTGCCAGATCAGTCTCTTTCAAAATTATACAGTGTATTTTCGATTTTTGTTAATTTCCCTCTATTTGAAATAGAACCAAAATTATAGTTACACATAATAGGGATTCAAATCCCCAAATTCTGACAACTGTCAGGCCAATTAGCTTTCTATCTTACCTTTCTAAAATTGTCGAAACAGTTATGTTATCACAGCTGGAATCCTTAGTTCTCGACAAAATGGTACTCCCATTGGAACACTTTGGATTTAGAGCCGGCCAACCGCCAGACTGGCTACAAACACCCTTAAAAGATTTCAGTACAGTGTATCATACAGGCGCAATATATCTTAAAAACATATCAAAAGCTTGGCTGCACAATAAAGCTAATCAGATTAGGAGCTCCGAGACAGCTCTTGTCCTTAGTCGAATTGTTCCTCTCGTGTAGGTTTTTTTTGGTCGACACTGATGGTGCGCAAATAGGTACAAGGCCCATTCAAGCAAAGGTTCTCAGGGTTCCACATTATTCCCTTGTTTATTCAGTTTATGTTCTAAACTCCTTAATGGTGAGTTATACTTATTTTTAGACGGAACTTCACTGACCTCTCGAGGCAGATATCCGTGTAATAGCATAAACAAAATTCATCGCAATGTCAACTGTAGATGCGGGACTGGAAAATATAATTAAACGCCAGCAAAACCCAGACCATTTTCTTTTGTAAATCCCGTTTCACAGTTCTAGGCACCCGCCTGATGGTATCTAAATCGTTTATTTCATGGACTACAAAATCGGTTTCTTTATTACGAATCTTAACTGGCCAGACGGTAATGCATAATGGGCCAGATCTCACCTTCGTAAACAAATCCTCCAACATTGCTACCTTTGTGGAAGTGTCAGTACCCAATACCCAAAACGAACACTGAGAAAATGTACCGAGAGTTGGAAGTCAGAGTGAAGATGCAGTGGCAGTTGAATCATGTCGAAACAGTACCATCAACTGTAGTTTTGAAAAACCTGCAAAGAAATACTGGGAAGTTAGAGCTAACTAACAATCTCTAGAAACCCATCCAGAGAGCTCTCATGCTTTCGACCGGAAATTCATGGGAAACACCCAAGATCGGAACCATCAAAAGCGTCATCTCAAAGGACCCCATAAGACAGAAAACTTAATCCCTCTGATGCTTAACTCATCTGGGATTAAGTGAATTTTCCGTTGAAACTCGTATCAGCCGGCGCTCAAACTAACCCTAAATCGTGTTCATATCCGAACGGCACTACATCTAAAAGCTAGTTTGGCGATAATATAATCCTGATTTCATTTCTACCAATGGAATTATTGTAAAAGCGTAAGCTATCGATTAGTGTTGCCAGGTCGCTGGTTTACTTGGTTTTTTTTTGCGCAATGTTATGGCAATTATATTCAGTTAATAATCAAGCATATAATTTTAAAATAAATAATTATAATTGGAGAATTTATATTATTTGATGGTTTGAAAATAATACTAAAGTGAAAGTGATCTAAATCTAATAGGTAAATTGTATAAACTGATTGCTAATTATATCAGTAAATCTTTTGATTGTCACGTTCTATTTTTTCGCTTGGCTGATGTTATCTGCAGTTAATTAACCATAACCGATATTGCACTGATACAATTTAATTTAATGTTTTGGCATGTTTGAAACTATCATGTTAGGGTGACTATCTATATGACACGGTCTAAATCAATTCCTTAAATAATATGACGCAATAAATCGAAGCAGAGCTCACCAAAAATACTACTAACACTAACATAAAACTACATTTAGAGCAGCAGACGAGGTATGGAACAAAATTAGTAGTTTCACTGAAGAAGCAGGAAACAACATATTACAGAATACGTACAAACCAGAAGTAGTGTCCAAACTGTAGAATGGGAAGACTATTTATTTAGGTAGTTATAACTATGCAACAAAGAGGAAAAAAAATAATATCAGAGGAGAAGAAAATGGATTTCGATTATTAAATGTTAAAGTATCTACCGGCGGTGACTTCCTGAACGAATCACTTCCACAATTTTTCGGCATCATCTTAAATACATCAGTACTTCCTAAAGAGTGACATCAACGGATCATGACCCTGATGTTTAATAAAAGAGACAACATGATAGATATCACTTTATTAGGCTGCACCCTAAAGCTATTCACTAGCATCCTGAAAATTAAAATCAACTCAAATATGAAATCGCTAAACTAGGGATATTCTAAATAAAATAGATTCAGGAAAGACACTAGAATGCAATATAGCAGTGTATATGTACTTCACTGACACTAAGTATTTCGCTAGAATAAAACTAGGCACCGTTAAACAACAAGCAACTGAAAAATCTGACGTTATTTAAATTATGGCCGAAATAAACAAAGCCAATACAACAAAAATAACTATCAGAAAACATACCGACAGCAACAGGGACACGCCAGAGGCCAGAGGCCTAGTCCAAGCCTATGCCGATTATAGATCTCTTAATGGATAAAATAATCGAGAATGTGGAATCTCTGAACTTTGCACCACACACAGACCATGGAGACCATGTTATCAGAAAGCAAAGAACTTAATAGTTCGCGATGCTGACTGACGCCTTTTCTTCAATTAGTTTTCACTTTTTTAATATTTAGCTATTTACTTAATTTTTCAGCCAAACTCTGTATTGCTTTCTCTTGCAAATTCGAACCTAAGTCTTGTAATGGTCTTGCATGCAAGTCTAAGACAAATTCCAGAGTTTGCCGATGCCGCTAAATAGATATCTCACCTAAGGGCTCAAATTTTCAAAATAAAAATAGAAACGATAGAACTAAAATATTAATCTATAACCTCAAATTGTAGTATAATGGATTGTTACGTTGGCAATAGTGATTTCCATTTTAAGTATTATTTAAAGCCGCTTCACAGTTATGGGTGATCACCCCGGGTTTTTGACCCAAGTTGTATTTAAGACATTGGTGATTTTTTCACTCCTTGCCTCAGAACCTATGAGTTTTCTCAAGGGTTTTTAAGTTTTATCACATTTTTAATTGCTTGGATAAGGAAAAAGAGTATGGTATTCCTCCCTAAGGTAGAAAGTATGAGTGACAAGAAGCCTAAATTATATCGCCCAGTAAGTTTAATATAATTCCTGCTAAAAACACCGGAAAGGTTGATAAAAGATGAGACACTACAGGCAAGCCCCTTCAACGAACGCCAATATGCAGCCAGGCAAGTCTACTAATTTAGCACTGGATGACCTCAACAGGCTACTCACAAAGTCCTTAGAAAACAAAGAGATAGCCATAACAACATTTTTTGTGGAGAATGCTCATAATAATGCATCTACATAATCTAAAACCAATGCTCTAGCAAAAAAAAGAGTACCACTATTTTTGTGTCATTGGATAAATGTCAACTTGAAAAATATGGTTATTATATCAGCAATTAGCGAAGCAACATGGATTGATTGCTTGCTTAGGATATGTCGGATACGCTTAGGGTACGTCGCCGACTTTGCTATTATTGCAAAAAACAGATGCGCAGGTACAGTCATAAAGCTCACATGATGAGGTAGAGATCCCATTTGCACAAGAGGCAAAATACTTAGGAGTCATCTTTGCTAACATGAAACCAACTCCTACAAAAGATTGCACAAAAAAAGCATAATAGCCTTCAATCTATGCAGGACGATGCATATGCCGAAAAAGATGAAGGCTGCAACCAAAAATGAGTACAGAGCTTTATGCCACAGTCATTAGGCCCATGATAGCAAATGGGTCGGTGGTTTAGTGGCCAAAGACACAATAGGCTGAAGTGATGCGTCGGCTCAGTGTGATTCAAAGGCAAGCCTGCCTGAGTGCCACTGATGCCATGAGGACGACTCCAACAGTTGTAAGAATTGGACGCCGACCTTATCATGTGAATGCCAACAGATGGCATACCCAATACCCATCTCAAATATAGCTTTGATAAAGCTTTCAGGATAAGTTTCACGCGTCAAAAACCGATGATAATTGGTGCCGGTATATATCCCAGTCAAGCCCAATACAAGAATATCACTGAGCATAGGCAAATATGTGACGATATTCCAAGAGGAAGTTGTCGCAATACATCATGGTACGAACGCGTTGAGAAGGCAAGAGTTTTCAGGTAAAACTATTCTAATTTACTCTGGCAACCAAGTAGTTAACTCACTGCAAGTTGACTCAAAACTGGTTTGGGACGGTATATAGAAGCCCTAAAGGAGCTGGGCAGTCGAAACAGACTGATCTTAGCCTGAGTACCAGCATATACAAGGTACGAAAAGGCTGATCTATTAGCCCAAGAAGGAGCGAGGAGGTCTCTGAATAGACCAGAACCCTTCTGCAGAGTAGCAAAAGCTATGCAAAACTAGCATCAAACTATGAATGCAAAAGTTTTTCGAAAAACCATTGCTAAAATTTGCAGATTATCTATTAAATTAGAAAGTAGATCTAGAATAATAGTTGGGCTCCTAACAGGGAACTGTAGGCTCAAGAAACATATGAGTACGATTAAACTGGCAGAATAACCGCTGTGCAGGTTCCGCCAGATAGAGGAATAAACAGTAGTACACATACTTCGCCACTGCGAGGGCATGTCAAGGCTAAGGTTCTTTGCGCTGGTAGAAGAAAAGCTATGGCGTCTCTTGAAGAAGATAGGTTTAGATAAGGAACTCTAAATGGTTTTTTGAGGGCAGACGCAATAGATATGAAGAGGTCGCAGTGCGGGGGTTAATAGCCCATAAGCCCCTAATACTAAACTAATGTAGCACGTCGTCGAAAAATATTCAAAGTTATATCTCATGTATCGTAAAACTTTTTGTCAGATTTCCAAATTTGTAATGATTTGAAAAATTGTAAATGAGACCTGGAAACTAAGGTATACCAATCTTATCATCTGAAAATACCCGATAGTTTTGCAATCCTTCATTATTTTTGCATTTTTTTAGTTCTTATTTATTTATTATTGTTATTAAAATATAGATGCCATTTAGAGCTGAGCAACCCTCATAATTTATACAAAATGGGATCAACGGAGCATATAGTACGCCCCTTCAGCATGGTTGTGGCTACTAATGTCATTATTTTAGGGGGATAATTAAAAAGCCAGGGGAATTGAAATAATTGAGAAAAAGCTCTAATTTTAACCTGCGTTTCTTACCACAACTCTTGACCCTCAAAAAATATGAACGGGAGTCGTGCATTTCTAACCCAGGGTGTCACACACACACATCAATATATGAAACCACTTTTAAGTATAAAGCGAAGCCGTTGTACTGGAAAATATATCGCATGTTTTTTTACGTATATGTAAAATTTACTTAAGAAGCAATATTTTTAACATCTTCCAAGTAAGTAGGGTTTATGCTTATAGCTACATTAGATTTTCTAATATGCCTATAAAGCATATTATAGCTTATAGTCTATATATAAGTCATAAGCATTTACGTGTTATCAATATCAATACGATGGGAAAGCCTTCGATTCGAAAGTGCGTAATTTTATTTACGACAAAATAAAAACGCCACCCTTTCACAGATAGTGATCAGCGAATGAATTCTAATCTAAATTATATCTGCGGTAGACAATGCGTAAACCGTTCGGTTCGGTACGGTCACATGCATTTCGCAACTTTCACTTAAATTATATGTCAAAGAAGTCTGTTATATCCATTACATTTAACTGGCGATACTGCTGTTGTACGTACAGGGCGTGTCGAAGACCACAATTATACAAGAAGTTTTCTAAGTCACTTACATGATTTATAACTATATTATTTGCAAAATGTGAAAGAATCACAAGCCCAGTACCTAGTTATGCAATTTATAAAAAATCCTATATTCCACACTTCCATGAAAGTATTTTATTTGAAAAAATTTACTTTTCAACTGCATTACCTCCCTAGAAGCTCGCTGAAGTTCTATCTGGAGATCTGTGAAAAGGTATAGTATAATCAATGCGTTCCATATCTACACTATAGTAAGGATGAAGACACATTCGTTTTAAGCATCTGAGGGACACAGTATTTTTATGCAAAATTATGTCTTTTAATAATTTAGCTGGTTAAAGATTCTCGCTAAAAAGTAAGTCATTTCTTGGCTTAATACACACTGGATCGCGATTTTGAACTGTCGTTACTTGAAAAAGTAACGAGTTACTTTACAGTAACTTTTGTTTAAAAATAACGCGTTATTTGGATTTTAAAGTTACTTCCATACTTTATTTTCGGTACTTCTCGAAAAGTAACGTGTTACCGTAACTTCTTTACTTTAAACGGATAACTCGTACCCTAAAAATAACGCCTACTTTAAAATAACGCGATACTTTATTACAAAACTGCCGCCAGATTTCCAAGATTTTAGCCAAAAAATCCAAATTAAATATAGTCCGACCAACACCTTCTAGACAAGAAGGCCTGACACATAAGCCTAAGATGGCGTCGCGCTTAGGGCGCAGGCTCTGACAATGGAAGACGTATTAATTGATATCCAAACTGCGTTTGTTTTTTTTTTGACTTCAAAAAAAATGTATACTGAAGTTATTTTAATAGTTAATTACATATGATTTAGCAAAATAACAAGAAAAGTCGTTTGGGAGTCATATCCATCACAGAAAGGAACATAATGTTTATTATAATAAGTAGTTCAACAATTATATGCTATGATGTAAAAAATACGGACTATGGCTATTAATTTATAAATATAGAATGGTTTGTTTAAAATTTACCTCGAGGTTTATACCTATACACTAAAACAAGAATACCTACATAGTTACTTAGATATTTTTTAAAGACTGTTTAAATAAGATAATGCAATGTGAAAAAATGAATGTTTACTTTTGAGGAGTTTTTTAATTTGACACAATTGTTGCTGTTTTGTTTAAAAAATAAACTTTAAATTTTTAAGAAAACTGAATTTTAAAAATGATACCTATTCTTTTCAGTTTCAGCCTGCGCAATATAAAATTACTTGCATCGATATATGAAAAATATGAATGTTAAAGATGTCAAATTACAAGTACTTGCAATCAATTACTTGTACATGCAAACTTGCAAAATGTAAACTTGGTTTTAGCTTTTTTTGTCTAGTTGTCCACTACAGATCGCTGGTCGGTATGTCGTTTTAGAAAATAAGCAGCTTCAATAAGAACTTTCTCTATAGTATTAACATCATGTAGGAGGCAAGTTGAATTCGCTTTTGTCTTGACATATAATTTTGTTGACAGCAGCACCCATTTGCTCTATTTATATATACAGATTTTTAGAAATAAAGACAATAAAGTTTAAGTGAGCTTCATCAATATTAATGAAACATTCATTTGGCCTAAAGTGAATTTCACACACCTAATATATATAATTACTTTAAGTGCCTGCGTTAGACCAAGACCTCGGTCAAGACAGTCATTTAATAAAATACATACACTTTAGGGGTAAAGTAAGCAGGTATTGCAAAGCATTTTTTAGGTAAAACATAAAAAAATCACACAATTAATTAATATCATATGTTGTGCACGTAATGTTAGGCACAGCCTCTCAAAATGCAGCGTGTATGACTAGTCACTGCCTATAAAAATAGAAAAATAAAACTTTCCCAATGATTCTTGGTTGGAACAAATGATTTTTTCTCTTAATTGAATGTGCTCACTGCTGTTTCAATTCACCTTCACTTTGAAGTGAAAAATTACCACTTTGTGTCCATTTTGAAATTCCTGTACATTTGGGAACACAACAGGTTAACACCATATTTTCAATATGCAAAAATGTTACAAATAAAAAGTTTTTAATTATCCTAAGTAAAACTGATGGATTAAACTCAAACATCTGATCTTTTCCGGCTGTAGCCTAGAAATATCTGTTGGTACCTAAAATTTATTGTATGTAGAGTCAAAAGACAATCAAAGTAAATTGGTAAGTAGGTATTATTATTATAAAACCACAAAATAAAAACGTTAAGGCCTTGTTTGTTTACTTGAGGCAGACAGTATGTGAAAATGAAATTTCAGTTATTTCAGATATTATAATAGATATTTGTGAAAACACTGAAAACACACCTTGTACCAGAGCAATCAGTTCATAACTAGAAACTATAAGTATTTAATTCTATAATGTAGAATAATTACGAAGTATATTGTAGCGTAGTAGGGTTAAGAATCTATTTTTACAAGCACAGAGCATTGGCCTTGTCATTAGCACAATAGATTGCCTGCTTTGTATAAATTGTTCACTGCAAATGCACAAATTTCAAAATTTAAAATATGAAAAATTCGAAATATATCCTTTATAGAATTTAGTTTCGGTCCCAACAGCCCAACGATGGTGTCCATATTGGCTACAGCTTTTCGTAGTTTCACGGCCTTCTTGTCTAGAAGGTGTTGTTTCAAGAGTAACGGCGTTAGAACTACTTTTTAGTCAACCTAGAAAGTAACGAAGGTACTTTTGGGATATTGCGTTATACTGTATCTTGTTACAGCAGTCTGAGAACTGTGTTAGAGTTTTTTTTTAGAAAGGCCAACTAAATTTAAAGCGTATTTTTTACTAACCGAATAACATTTGCAACCCAAATATGATAAATTAGTAAATTACTTATATAATTTTCATGCAGAACGGAATATAGTTTTTAGCACACAATATATTACAAACGAGAATATGGAATGCATGTTATAGGGAGAGGCTCGTACCACATCATGTTACGAAATAAGAAATACAACCATCACAAAACATAATGTGTTCATTTTATCTGATGAGGACACGTAATGATGTTAAGTATATGGAAGTGCCGTTCCATTTTATTGATGATACTGATACTGAAGTAGTGTGAGGATTTGCATTAATGTAATAAAAATCAATAATTGTTGGATCAAAGACAATTGTATTCGTAAACAACTTTACTTTATATGTGTATTGACTACGCCACCGCGCGGTAGGACGCGGTTAGTAAAATGAAAAATGTAACTACTGTGAGAATCAACCTGAGGGTCCCAGGCATATTCCGTGTCGGAGGATACGCGGAACCCTGGAGCTCTCAACGTGCCACTTGAATGGAGTGCCTACTTTATGGCCTGACCTGCCAGCTAGAGGCCATCACAGAATCAGTATCGTCTTTCTATTCAATTTGTATATTTTCGTCCTTTTCTGAATATCCATATAATCATTCTCCACAAAAGTTCATGTTTATATATAGTATCTATCTGTGCGGACCCTGTAATATTTGTATTAAATTATACAGATCGATGATATTTTTATCTATACGGAATTTGTATTGAGTTTGAAGAGATATAAAAATTGAAATGTTTGTTTTATTAAACGTTTTAATGCCCATGAGATATTACGTGCAACCACCGAGGCAACCACGGACCTAAGTAAATGTTTCCCTAGTTTTATTTACTTATCTGTTTAGACGTTATAAAATTTTGTTTACCATGCGTGCACAATGTTTACTAAATTTGTTTGATCTGCCCTTTTTGGATTCAAGACAGTTAATCTAAAAGTGTGATTCTGAATGTAATTTATTAACAGATCATGCTGTTAAACCTTATTTTGCTTTAATTAGATATCCTGTATAATGTATATATGTATAATTATTTTACTATTATATTATATGAATTTTTATATTAAAATATACTTTTGAAAAATCTACAATTTGCTTTCCGAATAAACCTCAGAATGAAACTTGGGACAACATGAATTGAGAGTCTTGTGTATGTACGCTAAATGTAGCTAAAGGACCTTCTGGTGATTAGAAATCATCCGTTATTAGTGAGACCATCTTCGTTCGTCGCTGTGGTACATTTTTACTTTCTCCCAATTTTCGAGCTACCGTTATAACTAACTCATTGGTACTTACTTGAGAGAATGCTATGACTATTGAAAACAATACCCTTATAGATAGAGCATAATCTAAGATTCCGAATATGAAAACGGAGTAGGAAAATAAACCCAAATTTTGTGGAAGTTGGATACGTCTAACTTCATCCTTTTGCAGGACCGTGCATAAACTGTGACAAAACCAAGCTGACTGCTAATGAATGAAGATTGTTTAATGCTCCCAATATGACCTTAAAATCTCAAGTACATATTTAGCAATAATCCTGGCAGTTATAATCAAACAATATTTCAATATTTAAACTGACAAGAGGCAGTAGGTTTTGATATTGATTTCTACACTGAATTCATACAATACCTGCCACATCGATGGATAAATTTTTTCTTTGAACCAATTTGCTTCCAAGATGTTTTCCGATTGAAACGATATATAATTTTGCATGTCGTCTGCATACAGGCGTAAGTGATATAGACGCACGCCTCAGATAAAGAGCTAATTGGGATGTATATGAAATAAAGAGTTGTGTATCGAGAATGGAACTCTGAGGAACGAAGCCACTAAACTGATAGCCAGCAAGTGCCACAAATTGTGTTATATTACCCTTAATATAGTTCTTTAGAGGATGGCTGATGATTTCTTCTGTCAAAAGCTTTTGCGTAGTCTGAGAGAAGAAGTGCAGTCAACTCATCTGGTTTAGCCACCCACGTTCAGAACCACTAGAACGGGGAGCAAGAAAGTACCTTTACCAATCACAGGGAAAAAGAGGCTTCTTCTATACGAAGTAAATCTCATACATACTGTAATACGATAATATTCGAGTTGATTTAAAATTAAAATATTTTAGAGAATAAAAATGATAAAGGAGGAAAACCGAGGAGCTTATTTTTAACGTTGATCCTCTTTTGTTTACAGGCTGAACGATTGGCAGATTATGGTAGACTTCTCGGTGGATCACAGCCGGCTCTGGACGGACGACAAAGAGACTTAGACAGAATTCAGGACCTCTTTCCTCATGACTATCTCAGACTACATATACCGGAACCTAATTCGACCTATACCATTGTAAGTTAAAATATTACGTTATTTTATTATTTAGAAGGAAATAATAGGCTGATTGAAATAGATGTTTATGGCTCAGCAAAGTCAGCATGTTTCTAATTTAACGTTTATTTGTATCACTCCTTGTTTTAGTTCGATGTTTTGTCTAGCTCAGCAATATTATGGGTTAACTTTCGAAATATTTGGACGACCGGCTAGATATCTATTCCTACGACTACATAAGTAAATGCGAAAAAAGCACAATTAAGGTGGCTTGAAAGCGCCGTGTTGAAAATTTGTCACCGAACGTGTTGAAAAGTAATTTCACCAGGATTCTATTTGAATAAATATTTGATTTCACATTTTAACTTGGTAGATGCAGATGACGCGACGAGTACTTTTCAACACACGCATTAAAAATGGATTTCAACGCGCGTGTGATATTAATCGTTTTCTTAGGAATCTAAATAGAGCTTTTTGTGACATTTTATAGATGATCGTAGGAAAAATAGTGGTAATGTAGCTTTTCAACCTCGGAGGGTTTTCGCAGACCCCGTCCTACATAACCTCTTTGTTTGAAAACTAGTACTTTCGACACTTGTTATGTAATATACTATTGTCGACTAGGCATAGTTTAGTAATAATTTAGTATTAAATTACAATGCAATGAGCATTCAGAAAATATTAACGAAAAAAAAACACTCCTCAGTTTCTGCCAGCCGAAAACATATTAAAAGTTCTATGTGAAGGGTGGCCCACTTAAAATATTAGGTATACACCTAAATATCTCAATTATTGATTATTAAGATTATCTGGGATGTGGGGGTTTTACATAAGCTCAAACTAAATCAGAAATCTTAAATCCGCATTGCGAAGAAGGTTTTGTTTTGTAATGCAGAATTTTAGTTAATGGTCCAAAAAGGGATCTTAAAAAAAATGCTTATTTGCTAAATCCTAATGTTACTTCTCGTCGTCAAATGAATCAGTTCTGTCATGTTTCTAGCATTAAATGAGACAAATTTGAGGTTCATCACTGGGATCTCGAAACCCGTTGTTGTTGGTTGAATTCAACTCACTGACATCGTGTAATACTTGGTTTAATTATTATTCATTGTTATGTTATAATAATATTACAACAGTTACATCACCTATTATTTGTTTGGCGGGATATTTCTCATAATTCCATAGTCGATATTCTGCACCATTATAACCTACCATTATGCAAGGCTGTGCTCGCCTTTCTAATTTTTTTTTTTTTTTTGGTAATATCACTGCCCATGCTTGGCTTCCAAATACCTTTATCTTTGTCAAATCATTCTTTTTATACCATCTAATAGCTGGAGCTTCACCTTTATTGGCATCGGTAGGTGACCTATTTAATTCATAAGCTGAGCATTGTATTGCTTCACCCCATAGTTCTCTAGGTAGATTAGTTTCTTCGAATTTTGTTGTAACTTTGTCTCAAAGGGTTCTGTTCATCCTTTCTGATGTACCTACCATTTTGTTGTGGAGTATATGATGCCATCTACTCAAGCTGAATACCTTTATTCCTACAAAACTTCTTAAAATAATCTGAGATAAACTCCCCACCATTATCAACTCTGATTCTCTTTGTTGCTGAGTTTTAATTACCTTAATAAAATCAATAATATCAATAATATTTTGATCACCTCACTTTTATTTTTCAACAATTTAACCATTAAAAAATGAGAGAAATCATCAATCAAAACTTGAAAGTATTTATGCTCTTCTGGCGTAGGTGTTGCTACAGGACCTGCAATATCAGAATGAATCAACTGACCAATTCTAATCGTACTTTTTTGACAATTATAAACGGGTTTTCGAGTACTTTTACCTTTTATACAACTTTTACAAATTTCATCGCTATAAGGTAAGCCCAATTTTTTTAAATTAAACCTATTAATATGGCCTTACCTTATGTGCCAAATATTGTTATCTCACTATACATATGTGTATACATTTATTTCCGTTAATATTACATTTATCTGTCTTAAAATTAATATTTAAAAAGAATAAATCATTTTGTGATTCACAATAAAATACAGAATTGTTTTTTGATAAAATGGCATTTCTTTTGCCTTAGAAATAACTATAATAGTATATTATATACCTAGGTTGAGAAGTAAGCCATTATTTACCGAGCACTTTTATATCCTGAGGCGCGTAGCGCCGAAGGATATAATGTGCGAGGTTAATAATGGCCTTCTCAACCGAGGTATATATAGAATTTTTTTTACTACTAACACTGATATATTACCATATTTGATTCGATTTGATTTTTATATTAGTCATTTTCTACTTATTTTTCAAATAGTTCGAAATATCAGGTAGCCTGGAAGTTCAGTTGTCTAACTGACAGATATCATAACATAATCTCCTGACAGCTCCATACATACAAAGTACCTTCTTTCCATGAAAATTTTGACAAAATCGCATTATTAATAAGAATAATATGGGGAGTCATGAAAAGTGAGTCATACTGTATATATTTTTTTTGCTAATAGCACTGATACAATCCTTATCATTATTTGAATTGATTAGATTTTGAAATTAATCATTTCCTTCTCATTTTTCAAATAATCCGAAATGACAGCTAGTTGTCAAACTAACAAGTTTGACATTTTCCGTTTCCGTTTCATTATTGACCTAGGTTTTTTTTAATATTATTATTTACCTAGGGTGAGAAATGTTACTTCTCATTTGAGGAATGGAGTAAATAATGGTGATTTATCATGTTAGTAGTAAAAAAAATCCTTTTTAAGCACTTTAGATACAGACATAAGATTAAGACATACTATCAACTAGCAGTGCTTCTATAGTTATTTCTTTACCATGGCAAACTCCTCTTATTATCCCTTTGTTTCTAGCATATAAAATTTCTTTATCTTTGGCTGTTTCTATTGACTTTTTATTCCAGTTCCTTGACGTCTAACATGTATTTTTCTAATTCGCCCGTTACTATATGCTGTGTGCAAAACGAGTCTAATAGTTATTTATGCAACAAGTGTGTAAAGTGAATCTTTTTTTATGAATGGGAATATTGTCGCATGAGCCGTAGGCGAATGCGACAATCCCATGAATAAAAAAGGGTACTTTACACATGAGTAGCATACAAAATTTTTTCTACTATCGAAAAATATATGAAAAAATAAAAATAATGTTATATTACTTTACGCACTGCCCTAAACGTCAAAAAATATGTCAGTAAACGTCAAAAAATATGTCAGCTTTACTTTACGCACTAGTGCGTAAAATACCTTACTTTACGCACTGCACATTAAAAAGGCCTATTTTACGAATCTTAGAGAGTGCGTAAAGTGAGTATTTTACGCACGGTAGTAGAAAAAATAATTTTTTATAGCTTTTGAGGAACTACCTGTGCTTAATGCAACGAATGCTATCTCCTCTGCCTGGTTTGCTTGAGATCCTGCCTTACTTTGACCATTACTTTGTTCTCGATTTCTCTGATAACCGCCTATGTACGTACTTCTTCTGCCTCTATAACTTCTTCTAGGTGTCCTATTTGAATTCTGGCGACAGTCATCAATTTTATGACCAATTTTGCCACACTTATAGCCAGTATAAGGTTGTGCTTTAAAGGATACTTCTAACTGGTTACCACTTTGTCCCTATGTTTTGTTTTAGTTTTAATTCCTCATCGAGTAATCGAGATTTTACAAAATCCATAGTTACTGTACTATTCATCGTTTCTATTACTGTAATAACTGCTTTATATTCATCATTTAAGGGTAATAAAACATGACATACCTTATCTTCTTCTTCTACTTTGGATCCAACACTTTCTAGCTCTCGAATTAATGTGTCAAAATTGTGAAAATGATCTTCTAGCTTCTCATGTCTTTTGTGCCATAATGTCAATAATTTCTTTTTTATTACGCATGCATCATAATCAACGATTATCGCACGCTGCAGCGTGCATAAAATGATGTTTTTTTACTACTAACATGATAAATCACCATTATTTACTCCATTCCTCAAATGAGAAGTAACATTTCTCACCCTAGGTAAATAATAATATTAAAAAAACCTAGGTCAATAATGAAACGGAAACGGAAAATGTCAAAATGTCAAACTTGTTAGTTTGACAACTAGTTGTCATTTCGGATTATTTGAACAATGAGTAGGAAATTATTAATTTCAAAATCTAATCAATTCAAATAATGATAAGGATTGTATCAGTGATATTAGTAAAAAAATTATATACAGTATGACTCACTTTTCATGACTCCCCATAATATTCTTATTAATAATGCGATTTTGTCAAAATTTAGATGGAGAGAAGGTACTTTGTATGTATGGAGCTGTCAGGAGATTATTAGGGTTTTTTGGCGAGTAACCACGGTTAACTACAAGTAATACTGAAGTAAGTGCCAAGCGGGCAACCCACCACAAATTGTACTCTCTGCTTCTGTCTTCGCCAAAATACCGTAGTTAGATCTTGCATTGCTAGAAAAGAATATAGATATTTTGCATATTTATTTGAAAATGATCAGTTTGATCAGTGCAGAACGTTTACTCATATTTTTAATGACAGAATGGTGGCCTCTGGAGATAAGCAAACTAATGGTATTTTTTCAATGAATATGTTCAGGATACTTTATGCTGCCCAAATCCCATTTGGGGCACATTTGTGTAGGAATTCCGATGCGTATGAGGCTTCTATACAAGAATTTCATTAACGTATAATTTACAAACTTATTCAGAATGGAAAAACAAACATTTCACATGTTTAACGTTTCAAAATTAATAAGCCATAACTCCATCAAACCTCGAGTACCCCACCTCGTCACGTATGTAAGTTGTAGTAAGCCGTAGTTGAAAAATTATTATGTAATGGTGACGTCACGAAACTTCCCCTCACTTACCACAATTAAATTAATCCTCGTGAAAACAAATTAGTATCCTGTAGTATGCCGTGGTTAATTGTAGTTAGCTCGCGAAAAATCGCTTCTTGTTACGATATCTGTCAGTTAGACAACTGAACTTCCAGGCTACTTGATATTTCGAACTATTTGAAAAATAAGTAGAAAATGACTAATATAAAAATCAAATCGAATCAAATATGGTAATATATCAGTGTTAGTAGTAAAAAAAATTCTATATATACCTCGGTTGAGAACGCCATTATTAACCTCGCACATTATATCCTTCGGCGCTCCGCGCCTCAGGATATAAAAGTGCTCGGTAAATAATGGCTTACTTCTCAACCTAGGTATATAATATACTATTATGATGCGCCTACTTTTTTAAAGGTTGCTATAGAAACATTTGATCATGTCAAATGTGACAGATTATTATATTCGTCAATATATCCCTTAAGTTTAATATTTAAAATATTTTTGAGATTATGATGCATTCGTAATAAAAAATAGCGTATGATATACGTGTATAAGAGGCCATTAAAGCCCTTGCGACTTACAAAACACTCCGCTGCGCGTCGTGTTTTGAAATATGTCGCGCGTGCTTTAAAGGCCCTCTTATACACTTATATCATAATATACTATTTTGTATCAGTTTGGTGAATACACTTCGTCTTTGGAATATGTCTTCTAATTATTTGATCATATCTTTGGTTGTTTTTGAGTCTTTTATAATGTCCAAGTGTCTATCACATACACATTGCACTATAATTGATTTGGCTTTTGCATTTCTTAATTTGAATTCTCCTTTTTCTTTATCGCCAGTGAAATCTTTTATGACCTTTTCCAATGTGTCTTCTAGTTGTTTTTCATCCAGTAGAGCCCCAACTCTAAATTTCCAATTGTTAAAATTTTCTGAATTTAACTGTGGTCCTGTGACGATATTCATTTTGACCATAGGTATTCGAAGTCTTGCCTTTAAAAAAAAAAGAAAACTGCCTTAACATTAATTTTGTGTGACCAACGTGTCTGGGCCCATAAACTGTTAAGATTATATATGTATGTATGTATTAAAACCAAGTATTAAATAGTGTCAGTGAGTTTAATTCAAGCCTTAACATACATATATGATCGTAACAGTTTCGTCTTCGAGTTTTCATCGCTAGCATTTTTTTAAGGCGAATCTGCATTTTTTCTTTATTTTTTTTTTAAAGCTTTTAACACCCGTATGCAATAATGTAATCGGTTTTTCTTAAAAAAAAAAACTTAATATGTTAAAGACGGAGCAATTTGACTGGTCAAATTGATGAGCAGTTAATAAGTCAATATGTATGTGTTTGTATTTGAGATGTGAAAATCTTTCAAAAAATTAAAATATCCTATATTATATTTTAATTTTTTATTCCGACGTTTCGTCTTCGAACTCCATTCATCAAACAGTTTCTGATGTGTAGCCCATTTTTAATTTTTTTAAACATTTTGACAATCGAAATGAAAACATATATCTTCATTAATTAGGCCAGTCAGATCGGTTCAACTCTGTTTAAGGCATTAAGTCTTATGGTAAAATTCCAATCTAACTCAATAAATAAGACTAAGAAAAAAATACAAACCAAATCGTTGATTTTCGGCTATGTTGGGGTTTAGAACCCTCGGCAAAATACACTAAAACGCAGTTTTATCCACAATACCGAAACAGAATTATTATTGCACTCGACGCGCGTTTCGCTAACCATGTTAGCATCATCAGGAGATGATTAACACTCTAATCGTCTCCTGATGATGATAACATGATTAGCGAAACAGGTGTCGAGTGCAACAATTCTGTTTCCGTATCGTGGATAAAACTCCGTTTTAGTTAGTTCATTTTCGGGTTATTTTCCGGATATCTCCGAAATTAAAAGGCATTTTTCAAATTTCTTAACGGCAATTAGTTCAGCCCCAAATTGCGTAACTTTGTCATAATTTAACAGACGAGATCACAATGATGAATCTCGAGTTTGCTACAGAATGTATAAATAATTTTTTTTTATTTTTAAGCTATAAATGGGCTATAATTTTACAAGCAATTAGTACAGTATAATATACGTCTGCCCTGATGAAGTATATATTAAGCAAATATTTCTGATTAAAATGTTGTGATGTTTGATTCTGAATCTCCTGCGCAAGTCTGAATATTCGGACGAAATGTTGCGAATAAAATTTACCTATTCCCTTTTTGAGTCCCAATGTCCAAGGAATATCCATTTATACAAGTGGAAGTAATGCCAGTATTGTCAGTGTTGGTATAACATTTCCTTCTAGGACTATTAAATGATTTGCTTATTAAAGCTTCGTCTACAATTAAGTAACAGTGTCTATTATTCACGCCCATTAGATAATAATCTATTATCCACGGGCTACAACCAACCACAGGAATATCCGTTACTAAACCATGCATGGATGGTTTTATATTCAATAATTTTGATTGAATTAAATCACTCACTTGCAGTAAATTTTTATATATTTTTATAATTTTCAAGAAAATTTGGGCTAGTTTGGCTGTTAGTTGGAACGCCACTAGAGATTATAGAACCTGCTAAAATAACATCGATTAACCTCGTGAAAATGATGATATGACAATTTATTTATAAAATTATTCGAAATTAAATTAAATTTGAAGAAAGCTCATTAGGTTTACACAAGCACTAAGTATTTATATTAATTTTAAAATTTGCAACAAAATAATCAATTGTCAAATGTTTGAAAGACACCCTATAAAATATTCTTAGAAAAAGTATAGTATTCTGCTCGCATGTAATGTCTTATTACTTGTTAAAGCTCGTGCTGCAAACTGCCATTCTCATAAGTAATAGTCATCATTACATGCTCCTTCAGTAATATATTATTACTTCGTCTTAATTTAAAGCGATAATATTTGCTTTTTTATATGAGCCAAGAGCAAAGGTTGCAATAAGGGATAGAAATTTTTCTTTGCAAATGAGTTAAAGGGAGCACGAAGGTAAGGGATCATTTAGGAATCAGGAATTAGTGTGTAATTATTGTTATCTCAAGTTTGGGTTAGTTGACAAAATAACTGGGCTACTTGACATACCGTAAACTGACGTAACTATAACCAAGTATATAACATTGAGCAGACTTAAATAATGTGTTCTTAAAAAAACTATGAAGTAATAGTGGTGCGTATTGCTTATGATGGTAAGTGGGGCAGTGCATCATAGATGGCCCTATTAGTGCGTTAAAACAGAAGCCGCCTAAAAACATTGGCCATTGACCACTTTTAACGAAAATCAGCGCAAATTTAAGTCGCTATGATAAAAATTAAAACTATATTAATCTTGAACGAGCTTTATATGATAGGCTCAGGGCAAATACCTAAAAATATGGCTCAATATAGCCGCGAAAACCTTAGGTATATACCCAGAGGTACGTCACTTAATAATCAACTACACTCAGGGAAGATCGGTCGCCCACTGAAGAAGAAGCTATAGTTGGAATAGTTGTACACGCTTTAAAAGTCAGCGATGGGGATTCCCTAAGGTCAGCGATGTGCTAAATAAAAAAGGATCGACGTTTCCTCAGTTTAATAAGCAAAATATGCTAACTCGAAAGTGGATGACAAGTTATATAAAGCGGCATACAGACTTCGTAATGCCACAAGGGGTAACTTATCCGTAATATTCTGTGGATCTACAAGTAGTTCAGTGATGCCTCCATATGTGGTATATAAGTCCGACAGCATATGGCCCACAGTCGATACAGCAGAAGTAAAGACTGATTGATGATCCAGGAAGATAAAATACATTTTCAAAATGGATACGAAATGCCCAGACAGAATTCGTAATTCCACAAAAGTTAACATGTCCGTAATGTTCTGTGGATCCGCAGGTACTTCAGTGTTGCCTCCATATGTGATATATAATGTAAAATTGTTATCCAACTTGGTCAAGGGATTCGGATGGAAGATATACTTTCTAATAACGAAGATGTCAGCCCAGCTCCGGGTCCGTCCAAACAAAAAAAAGGACACTGAAAAAAAACTCAAAAAATAGTGAAATAGCCTATACACTGAAAACTTTCGAAACCAAAACCTGGAACACTAACGAAAGTGAGAAATTTCTAAATGAAAATAGTAAAAACCAAATCAGCAACGAAGAAAATACCAACTAAGCAGATATGCGCGAAAACTTAATAATGAAAAAATTAAATTGTCATTTTGTCTAGAAGATTTTGTTGCAAATGAATATGTAGTAGTGTCTCTATATACAATAAATAACAAACCAAAGTATTATGATGATGGTAAGTAAGATAGGGGCAAGAATAGGAAATAAAATTCATGTGAAAGAAAAACTTTAATTTTGTTTGGTCTTTGATAGATCAATTGTGTATAAAAACACCATTGTTTTTAAATTAAATAAAGACAATGATACTAATGAAGGGTTGTTATTTATAGAAATTGAGAAACTAAAACTACAAATAAAATAGTTATTTTTCTTACAAAAGAAAACATTAGCGTGTTATGTAATTTTCCAATCTTCTTTTCTCCTTTATTTAGAGTTTTCCTTTCATGGTACTTACCTTTTTATATATTTTTTGCCAGAGTTAATATAATAAAGTCTTTTTTATTACGCATGCATCATAATCAACGATTGTCGCACGCTGCAGCGTGCATAAAATGATGTTTATGACGCGCCTACTTTTTTAAAGGTTGCTATAGAAACATTTGATCATGTCAAATGTGACAGATTAATATATTCGTCAATATATCCCTTAAATGTAATATTTAAAACATTTTTGAGATTATGATGCATTCGTAATAAAAAATAGCGTATGATATACGTGTATAAGAGGCCTTTAAAGCCCTTGCGTCTTACAAAACACTCCGCTTCGCGTCGTGTTTTGAAATATGTCGCGCGTGCTTTAAAGGCCCTCTTATACACTTATATCATAATATACTATTATTTTTCTAACTTGATTTCATTTTGTTGCCTGCACCACCAGCCACTTAAATATATATATTTTTAAAGCCATTCTGTCGGTCAATGTTATAGATCAGTCTTTGGTTTAAATATATTCAGACTTTTCAGTTGTGTCCTTTGTCGTTTACTCATAAAATTGACCATCAAAGTTTTTTGAAATGACGTAATAATGTGTAAATGGAAAACCTGATAGTGCAATTTCAAGGGTTACACCATGCCCCCATGTGGGTCACTAAACAAACAAAATAAGATATTTATATTTGAACTTTATTTTCGGTCAAAGTTACGGTACCTCAAAAACTAAGGTGGTGCATCAAATTTAGTTCTAGGTTTCGCAATCTGAATTCAAAAAGCGTGTATCCTTCTACTATCCAATTACAAAAATTAATACAAATTATTTTATGTGTAGGAATTAATTAGCATAAACAATAAAAACGACGATACGTTCGCACCTCTTCCTCAGCAGAAAACAATAACTTTCCCAGGTTGTTGACACTATGTCAGCAGTTACGTAACATCAGAACTTTAACGATCAGGGAATGGCTCTTATAGGTGTAATTTTTCAAGAAGATAAACCGTCATCTATTTATCGAATATTTTCTTAGGCTTTCAAAATTTTTATGGTCCATAATAACAGACGGTCTAGCATTTTAATGTTATCGTGACAATTTTTATTTTGGTAGCTTTCCGAAGATATAGTTGGATTACAACTCGTAAAATATTGCATAACAGACATTCTGAAAGGATGAGAGGGCAATTTAAGCATTATTTGAATATATTATATAATTATGGTTGGTAACTCTAAATCGTTGTGAAAGTTATAATAGATAGTAATAATAATAATAAGCATATATTGCTCCAAAATACACAATATATATGCCTAACGTATTATTGTTACTTATTAATTATTTTACGATGGAAGGGCCTGTAAACAACCTTTAAGAAACTTCAAAATATAACATTTTGCAATAAGATACCGACAACTTACTATTATATAGTTATAGCTCATCTAGGTATAAAATAAAGTAACTTCTACTCCAATACTTTAATTGATTTATTACATATTTACTACCTGTACTTTAATGAGATCCATTATGATACTAGTTTAGGCTAATCGGTCTATAGTAGCTCAACTGAGTCATGTCCCCTTTTTTGTGCATTATTATTATTACTACTTTGTCCCATTTGGACGGTGTTGCTTCATTTAAGAGGCACGCGTTAAACAACAGAGCCAGAGCTTTTAGTAACGTATGACCCCCTGCTTTAATTGCCTCAACAGCAATTTGGTCATTCCCAGCTGCTTTATTGTTCTCCGTCTCATTCAGTGATTTTGAGATTTCCACTGTTGTTATCTCTGGAATGTTCTCTGACCATATATTTTCCACTTTTCTGATCCTCATAACTTCGTTTTTGTTCTCTTCTCTGTATAGCTCTCTGTAAAATTCTTCTACAATCTTGATAATCTCATCCTTATTTGGTGTTATTTGTCCTTGATGGTCTACAAGTTTGGATATATTTTTCTTACCCGTAGCGAGGCTTCTTCTTAGCA
Source organism: Pissodes strobi (assembly GCA_016904865.1). NCBI lineage: Eukaryota > Metazoa > Arthropoda > Insecta > Coleoptera > Curculionidae > Pissodes > Pissodes strobi. The sequence goes on along the minus strand of MU182894.1, from coordinate 226,799 downwards.
CCCTTAAACTTTTGTTTTCTTCAATGACAGTCGTTACTCGATTGGTGTTATATTGCCTTACGTCTCTTCTTACCGCCTTGCTGATATCTATATTTAACTGTCCTAGTTCGTCCCTGTTTGTCGTTCTTGTTCTTCAGCTCTCTTCGTTTCTTCATAAGGTTCTTTGTGTCTTTGCTGATTTTATCTTCCTTTCCTCTGCCCCTCGTCCTATACTTTTCCTCTGCACTCTTCACGGCTTCCAACAGGAGATTGTTTATTATTTCTACGCCCATTTCCTCCAAGTCTGCTTCTTCAAGACTATTTCGAACAGCCTCCTCATGGTATTTTCTATAGGAGTCCATCCTATTTGATGTTTTTTGTTTATCATTTTAGTTCTTTCTTTCTTAAGATTTATTGTGATCTTAGCTCTGACTAGTCTATAATCACTTCCTATTGAACAGTTGTTAAGGACCGATACATCGTGCACCATTTGTCTGTTGTTTGTAATTATGCAGTCTATTTCGTTCCTAGTTACATCGTCTGGACTAGCCCATGTCCACTTTCTTTGAGGGCTCTTCTTGAAGAAGCTGTTCATTACGAAGAAACCATTTTGCAATAAAAAGTTCCAAAGTATTCCACCTCGTTCGTTGCGTTGTCCATACCCGTGGAGACCTAATGCTGTTTCAGTTTCATTTGCTTTGCGTCCCAGCTTGGAATTAAAATCGCCAATTATTACGTTGTTTTTGTGGAGGATTGCCCAATTGCACTGTATAGATCTTCATGAAAGGTTTCGACTTCTTCGTCTGGATGAGCAGTTGTTGGTGCGTAAGCTTGGATTATTATAATGTTATGTTTGGTGTTCAATTTCAAAGTGCAGAATGCTATTCTTGAATTTATAGTTTATACCCTCTAGTTGTTGGATATTTTCGGTATGTTTTCTATGTATGTCCAGGTTGGGTAGGTTGGGGCAAAACATCTTCAGGTAACTCCTTGCTTACACAACTTTTAAGGAAGATTCTGAGAAGAAGAGCGAGTGTTTTAGGAATATCCTTCCTTTAATTGGCATCGCACTTGCGTGCTTCATTTTGTAAACGAATAAAGCATTATGAGCAGCAACATTCAAGAAAGTACACAAGTTGATCACAAACATCTACTCCAGCTTTTGTATATAATTATAAATCTCTCATATTATTGTCTGTTTTACCATCATGGTGCATGCTTGACACCAATATCAGACTTTTCGATGTTTTTTGGTACATCTCCTATGTACCATCTTGTTGTGTAAAGCTAAATAGACTACGTTTTGCTGGCCTGTCTCTTTAAGGAAGAAACCCCATGGGATTTTTTTCTTGGTTTTGCTTAAGATAACAACCATAGTCAACTTATATTTGGCAGGTAACGAATTCACAAATGGTATATTGGGTTAATGATTATCACTCGTAATGTTAAGATTTGTATTTCTGATTTATTCTACCAATCGATTCACAACATCTGTTGGGGAATTGCTGGTTCTATATAGGCCTACTGGATGAACGCCTGTATATATTTCAAAACTTGTTAAATTAAAAGTCCTGGCATCAACCATAGCAAATACTTTGATCCCATATTTGCTTGGTTTGTCTGGTAGATAATGTCCAAAGTTGCAGCGGTCACGAAAGGGGATGAGTTGTTCATCGTTTGTAACATATGCTCTGTTGCATATGCAGAAGCAAAATTATCTGATAAAATATGTATAAACCCTCTGACAGCGGCAAGCTTGTCAGTCTGTTTCCTTCCTTTCCGAGTTGCGAGACATCTCAGTAGGAAAAGAGGTCTCCTAGACGACATAGTTAGAGGAAACATTTCACAACCAGTGCCATCTTTTGCCCACAGCTCCTCATAATTCAAATATGCAGATTTCAGCGCACCACTTAGAATAAGGAACCCATTGAATATGCGAATTTCTTTATTGGCGTCTCTTTCTTTTTCAAACCACGGACACTTGCGATATACGTATTTGTATATTTTACAAGCAATGCCAAAATACAATCGTCAAAAAATAATAAATCAAACGTATCTAGAGGAGTAGATATATTCAAAGCTTTTCTCACAGTTGGTAAGCGAGACACGATATTATACCTTCTGGTATTGACATTTGTTTTTGGTCCAGTTTTTTTTCCATTTTATGTTTTTGCCCTTTGTAGAATAGAAGTTAGCTTCTAGTTTTCCGTTACCGCATTTTGATATTCACTATTTTCACTGCCTTCAATACTGGCATCTTGTTCTGAGTCAGAAGGATGTTCACTAAATTCAGCATCAGAATGCTCACTATCAATGTCGTTATTTTCTTGGGGAATAGCATTATGCTCTTCTTTGGTCAAATTATCAATAATAATATAGGTCTGCTTCGGTCAGCGGGCTTTTTGAATCCATTCTGAAATTAAACATAAATATTTTGATTTCATGTGTAAGAAACAACAAGTAAATAACAGTAGTGTAAATTAGTCTTTTAGTGGAAAATATAAAAAATGGCTAATTAATACCAATAATTGAATAAATAAAGTTAAGTCAGGTATATCCAATGAAAACTTTACTTATCCGTGTCGATTGGTGGACGATTTTAGACAATTCATGAATCTTAGTTGCAAGGTTTCAATCAGATGGATTTTTTATTCTTTTCAAATGAGTATTAGAAGCTAAATGCCAGATGGGTGAATAGATTCGTGAAGTGTTACTCGGTCCTCTATATGGTCGTTGATTGAGTTAATTAAACTACTTCTCACCAACGCAACGGTATGGGCGAGCTGCAAGCAAGCAGAACTTGCAAGATGTTAGCAACTCCCAGAATTCGTGTTGTTCTTATTAAGTAATTCCTCTTCTAATTTTCTCTTTTTCCATTGAAAACCAGCGAAAAAACGTCGTATGACATGAAAGGAAAGGAGCGTATCGATTAAAACGTTGCCTGTGACTCTGCTCATCTTCAGAGTCATATTTTCGTAATTAAAGTAACGTTTTAAATATTTTGAAGCCTAAAACCTAATCTATCACTAGACTATGTCCTACTTTTCGATATTTGATTACTTATCAATCATAGACAAAGAATTTTTGTTTTCTCTATGTTATCACCCAATAATCGACATGTGACGTTTTCTAGCCAACAATAACAATTTACAAGCGTGTTGTGAATAGACATGAGTAAAGCATAGAAATCGTAGAAATTGGGAATTGTACGAAGAACTGGGTGTAGGGACTAAGTTGGGGTTTGGAACCTTCAGCCAAATGTACTACAGCACAGTTTTATCCGAAATACCGAAACAGAATTTTTGCACTCGACGCGTGTTTCGCTAACCATGCTAGCATCATGAGAAGATGGTTAAAATTATTTTAATAATCTCCTAATTATGCAAACATGGTTAGCGAAACCAACACCTTCTAAACAAGAAGGCCTGGTTTCTAAATCTAAGATGGCGTCGCGCGTAGGGGGCAGGCTTTGACAATGGGAAACGTATTAATTCATATATTAACTACTTTTGTTGCTTTTTGACTTCAAAAAAAATGCATATTTAAATTATTTTTAATAGTTAATTACATGTCATTTATCAAAATATCAACAGAAAATCATTTGGGAGCCATACCCATCACAGAAAGGAACATAATGTTTATTATAATAAGGAGTTTAACAATTATAATATGTTATGGTGTAAAAAATACGGACTATGGCTACTAATTTATGAATACACAGTGGTTTGTTTAAAATATATCACGGAGTGTATATAAACTTAAACAAGAATACATAGTTACTTAAATATGTTTAAAGACTGCTTAAATAAGATAATGTAACGTGAAAATAATAATGTATACTTTTGATGCGTTTTTCGGTTTAACACACTTTTAAATTTAAAAGAAAACTAAATTTTGAAAATATTACCTATTCTTTTCAGTTTAGCTTTCTTGCCCAGTTTTTGCAGCATATATTTTTCTTGAAACTAATCACAAATAGAGAGAAAAAACACTTGATCCGACATTTTCAAACACTTTTTTGAGCTAGTTGCTTTATACTGTCGAGTGATGAAATTTTTGGCACTCGTGGTAATTGTTGTAAATGCAAAAAAATAGAGTGTGCTCCTAAAGATGTTAAAATATTACAATGTTTAATTGCCTTCTACAGAACGCTATTAGGTACGTTGTTTTAGAAAATAAGCAGCTTCAATAAGAACTTTCTCTACAGTATTAATTAACACCATGTAGGTACTTCAAGAGATAAATTGAGTTGGCTTTTGTCTTGACATACAATTTTGTTGGTAGCAGCACCCATTTGTTCTATT
>MU182894.1:206085-222116 GCA_016904865.1 Pissodes strobi | reverse complement strand
TGTCTTGACATACAATTTTGTTGGTAGCAGCACCCATTTGTTCTATTCAGTAGCGTGCCGTATAGGGGGCCAGGGGGGGGCCCTCTATCTAACCCGCCTCAGCCTCCTAATGCAAACTGCAAATAGCTCATCATTCGGCGCCCTCGAAATAGCTCGCCCCTCCCGCCCTTATACCCACGGCACGCTACTGGTTCTATTGATGTAAACAGATTTCAGAAATAAAGACAATAAAGTTTAAGTAAGCTTGAGGAGCTTTATCTTATTAATAAAACATATATTCATTTAGCCTAAAGTGGTTTGTCACACACCTAAAATACATATTTACTTTAATTGCCTGGTTAAGACAGTCATTGAATACAATACAACCACCTAGGGGTAAAATAAGCAAGTACTGCAAAGCATTTTTTAGGTAAAAAATAGAAAAATCACACAATTAATTAATATCATATGTTGTGCGCCTAATGTTAGACACAGCTTCTAAAAATACAGTGTACTGCCTATAATAATAGATTCCCTCTACATTTTGGAACACAACAGGTTAACACCATGTTTTCAATTCACACACAATTATTAAAAAGACAATATTTTCAAGTAAGCGTCTGAACTTAAACCAAAGCTTAAACATACTTTAACTAATTACAACATGTACATAAAACTACCCTACAAACCTTAATCAATATTCAATAATGCTACAATAAAAAAGTTATTCTTAATTTAAAAAGCATACTCACAAAAATGACGATTGGAAACGCGTCATCCAGCTCTTCGAAGAATTGGCTATAGCCTCGGCCGAAGATAGGTAAACCGAGATCTTGGTCACGGCTCACATTTCGATGAAAATGACAGATGACATAGCTTGCGTGGCTCACATGATAAGAAGCTCCACCGAAAAGCGGGAGATGTATAGAACATAATGTAAACTTCCCACTGTCCAACCACGTCTTCCAGTCCAATACCATTAATAATGTTTCATCTGCCGATTTGTCAAACAAATCATAGAAAAAGGACTCAATTTCAGGGCCGGATTAACCACTGAAGAGGTCCTAGGCTAAAAATTGCTTAGGGCCCCCTATCCAGAGCATTCAGCATATTTTATGGTAGGGTAGACATTTTTTTTTGATAAAGTAAAATGTGAACAGAAACAAAAATAGTTTTTAAAGGTATATGTTATAATAATATCTTGATTTAAAAAATACATTTTTATTTTGAAAAAAGACATAAAAAATCAAAGAATATTTTAAAACATTAACCCAAAACATTTTCGTTAAAAAAAAAGAATATAATTAGATAGTGGTGTGTACTCAAATGAATGCTCGTTTTCGTGATTTTTGGGTCGCAAAACCCTCAATAATATTTTCAGTAGGAATTTTATTGAGAAGATCGTGTTCTATAGCCAACAAAGAAAGTTGATTAGTTTTTACTATTATTATATCATGGTCAACATATTATATTAAATTGTATACCGTTGACCTAATAGTAAACTATTTTTTCAGTTTTTCTTCTATTTTACTTTTTCTTAATTAATTTGAGATTCAAGATGCAAGGGCCCCCGCAAGTCCAGGGCCCCTAGGCTGTAGCCTACTTAGCCTATTGGGTAATACGGCCCTGCAATTTGCCAGGGTACCGAAGAAGAATACTTAGGTTGGACATAATCAGCTTCTCACAACTTGAATATTTAAGAGCTAGGTGGATGGTTTGTTTGGTGTAGATGTTGATAAGTGCAAAAATATCCAGTCTATATATAAATTGACATATTTCCAACAAGTGATGCTTAGACCTCACATAACTCTAGATAATGTTCAAAGGAATTTATTTAAATTTCATTTCTCCATGGGACGAAAGTTGCGTCAGCATATCGGTAAACGAAATTTAGATTTTCACTCTTCCTAATAGAAGGCAAATAAAACAATCTCCTTGCTAGTCTCGTAGAGCAATTGGCGCATGGTTTATAGGTTAGCAAGCACCCGTTTAGCAGCAATTATATTTCCCGCCTCTTCCTCTTAGATCACTCGTAGTTTACTCTCTTCCCGATAGGTGACAACACGCAGTTTAAAGCTAGAAAAAACAAAATACTCCCCGCAGACACTGTGCTTATGCATTCATTATTCTCTTGCGTGTCGGTGACAGCGTATCATGATGTCTAAGTTTTCGCGTACTCGCGTAAATAAGCGTAAAAATCCACATTTTTCATCGGATTCGGACTCTGGTTCGGAAGACAGGGTGGATTCGATTGCGAAAAAATTAAAATTTTTATGTGATGAAGTAAGTGTGTTAAGAAAAAGAGGAAAGAAAAGGAAATTAAGGCGAAGAATACGTCAAATTTCGTCAGATTCGGACTCTGCTGAAACGCGAAATAATTCCAGTTCAAGGGAGTCACCCCCGCGTGTTGGTGATTTTGAACTATCGGATAACGAACGTAAGTACCTAGTTATTGACTTGTAAATTTTTTTTTTTTTGCAGTTCATAAGGGTGTATAAAAAATAATAATATTAAAGAGTTTTAATATTGGAGTTGAGGGTACCTACACGATTGAAACGATGTTTTCGTTCGCACTTAGGGTGCATTTTTGTCATATTCCTGTTTAATAAACACTGCCAACTAATTTAGTCAACGAGTTTTGACTTACATGCCAACGAGTTTTGGCGCTGAGATCAAGCCAACGAGTTTTGGCTCTATGATCCAGCCGGCGAGTTCTTGGCACTACGATTAAGCCAACGAGTTTTTGGCAATAAGTTTATGCCAACGAGTTTTGGCCCTTATATGCTGATGAGTTTTTTTTTTTCTCTTTTGGCCCATTTGTAAGAATATAAATAAGTGCTCAGATATCCTTGTTATTTGTAAAATGGGGTTTTCTTCTATTACAGTCACCTCTGAAAATAAGGATGCTGCGACCGACATTCTTACTTTGCTTGGCAAAAATTTGAATGCCAATAAAAATAAATCAGATAATCTAAATGAAGATGTTGTCCATGTTTGGCAACAAATATTGCAAAATGGTCTCGAGTCAGACATAACTGATAATATAATACAAAAATATCCTCCACCTGATAATCTTAGTTTGGCCGCTGCGCCAAAGCTAAATATGGAGGTCGTTGCTGTTTTATCTGAACAACATCGTAAGCGGGACCAAAGACTGTCTAAGATTCAAAATCAGATGGGGGCAGCACTCGCAGCTATAGGAAAAGCCCTTACCACGGTATTGCAGGAAAATGGCGACGGAGGAGTAAATCGTTCACTCATTGAAGTCCTAAGCGATGCTGGACGCCTGCTTGCTGATATCCACTACGAGGAGTCATGCTGCCGCCGCACACTAGTTTCTTCTGACATTGACAAACAGTTTAGAGCCACTCTTACAGACGTTTCGGTTGATGGTCTTCTATTTGGAAGCAATCTGGGAGACCGCGTTAAAGCAGCTCGTGATTTAGAAAAGATCTCTATGGACCTTAAGCCAAGGGTTGCCGCAAGGCCCTCCAAGTCTTTAAACTTAAAGAGTCTGTCTCGAAGAACCTTCAGACAAGAGTATCGGGGCAGACAGAGAATCACTCACCAAAAATATGCCCAACAATACAAATGGAAGAACCCTTCGGGAGCCTTCAGAAGCCCAAACAGGCAAATTCGCCCATTTTCAAAATCTCAACCACCCAAACAACCCCAGATAGGACAACATTAAAGGTAAATTATCAATGTGGTAGACTAAAAAATTATGTTAATGCTTGGCAAAAAATTACCTCAGACAAAATAATCTTGTCTTGGATTCAAGGCTACTCAATACCCTTTTCACAAGAACCAAAGCAAAAATGTGTACCGCACGAACCAAAATGGGCCCCAAAAGAGTTAAAATATTTGTCTTATGAAATTCAAAGACTTCTTTCCCTTGGAGCCATAAGCGAATGTTCTCGGCATAAAAATCAATTTATTTCAAACATATTCTTAACACCCAAGTCTGATGGTTCCTATAGATTAATCTTAAATTTAAAAAACCTAAATAAGTTCATTGATACCGAACACTTTAAAATTGAAGACCATAACAGTTATAAGGTTAATTTCACAAAATGTTTACTTATCTTCTCTAGACCTAAAAGATGCGTATCATCTAATTCCTATTAATAAGCGTCATCGGAAATATCTCAGGTTTCAGTACTTAGGAAAGATTTACGAGTATAAATGTTTACCATTTGGCCTCAACACCGCACCGTTTGTTTTTACAAAGCTGCTAAAGCCGGCGTTATCGCATCTAAGAGGAAAAGGTTTCTTATCAGTTTTATATATTGATGACTTTTTGTTACTTGGACGAACGTATGATGAATGTATGCTAAATATTTATGAAACAAAACAACTGTTATTAGAATTAGGTTTTATTATTAATGTTCGAAAAAGTGTGCTTATTCCCTGTCAGGAAATAAAATATTTGGGTTTTATTTACAATTCAATTACCATGTCAGTAAGTCTTCCCCAGGGAAAGCAACAAAACATTTTGAATGATTTAAATAATATTAAAATTAACACAACTCTCACAATTCAAAGTTTTGCCAAACTTATAGGAAAATTGATAGCAGCTTGTCCGGCTATTAAGTATGGCTGGGGGTATACAAAGATATGTGAAAGAGAAAAATTTTTAGCTCTTAAAAGATCTGGGGGATCCTATTCTCAAAAAATTAAAATTTCTAGACATGTTTTAGAGGAATTATACTGGTGGAAGTCTCACATTTTTGGTAAAAACAGTTTTGAAGTACTCAGATTCAAATTAGAAATATATAGTGATAGTTCGAAATCAGGCTGGGGCTTATATTGTAATAACAGTGTCACACATGGTTTTTGGTCTAAAACGGAGAGGCAATATCATATAAATTATTTAGAATTACTAGCCGCATTTTTCGGACTTAAGTGCTTTGCACGGGATCTCTCTAATTGTAATATCCTACTGCGTATTGACAATACCACTGCTATTTCATACATAAATAGAATGGGGGGTATACAATTTCCTCATCTAAATAACCTGGCCAGAAATATCTGGCAGTGGTGTGAACAGAGAAATCTCTTCGTTTTTGCATCCTACATCCAATCAAAACACAATTTAGAGGCTGATAAAGAGTCGCGTCGCCTAGATGACGAAACCGAATTTGAATTAGCGAATTACGCTTTTCAAAAAATATGTCATAAATTGAGCCAACCCAACATTGATTTATTCGCCTCTAGAAACAACGCAAAGTGTAAAACATTTGTTTCTTGGTTTAGAGATCCGGATTCTAAATTTGTCGACGCGTTTACAATTCCTTGGTCAAATTTAAATTTTTACGCTTTCCCTCCATTTTCTTTAATTACTAAAGTGCTTCAGAAAATTATTTCTGACAAAGCTGAAGGTATTGTGGTGGTTCCTTCTTGGCCAAGCCAGCCATGGTACCCTTTATTCAAAGCCTTGGTAATTAAAGAAACCCTTGTTTTTAAGCCTAATCAGAAACTTTTACTGTCTGTTAACAGGAGCCCGCACATACTCAACAAAAAGCTTTTCCTGGAAGCAGGTCTTTTATCCGGCAGGCAATGATTAATAGAGAGGTCCCTGAAGAAGCCCTTGATATTTTTATATCTTCATTAACGGATTCCTCTCTTAGACAATATGGAAGTGCGTTAAAACTATGGTGGAATTATTGTTTAGATAATGACTTACATTTTTTCGATTCAGATATAAAAAACATTTTACGGTTTTTAGCCTACTTATTCCACCGGGGTATGTCGTATAGCTCACTAAATACTGTTCGGTCGGCATTATCATTAATCATTTCTTCGCAAATTGGATTAGATCATCAAATAAAAAGATTTTTTAAAGGGATATTTAAGCTACGCCCATCTGCACCTAAATATAGAATAACTTGGGACCCGTCTTTAGTTTTAAACCATTTAGAAAGCTATTTCCCGAATGAGCACATTAGTATTGAACAATTAACACTTAAACTGGTAACATTGATGGCACTGGTCACAGCGCACAGAATGCAAACTTTTTCTATAATTGAAATTGAAAATATCCAGTGTTTTAAAGATAAAATAGAAATTAAAATTCCTGGAAGAATCAAAACCACAGGTCCCAATAAGTTTCAACCAATTTTAATTCTACCTTTCCTTCTTGCAAAAACCGCAACTCTGTGCTGCTAGTGCCCTTAATTGCTATTTAAACAGAACGAAAGAGGTAAGGCAGCTCCAAAATATTTCCAGATTATTCATAACGTTTAAAAAACCTTACAAGGCAGCTACATCCCAATCTTTAAGTCGCTGGATTCGTTCGGTATTATCAAGAAGTGGCATTGATACATCAATATTCACAGCCCACAGTACTAGACATGCTGCTACATCAGCAGCAGCCAGAAAGGGTGTGAATATTGAGACGATACGACATACTGCAGGATGGACTGCCTCTTCTGGGGTTTTTCAAAAATTTTATAATAGGCCTTTAGCCACTCCTCTAACATTTGGAGAGATTATTTTAAAATGAATTGTTTAGTATTTGTTCTGTTTTATTATAAAATTAAATTTTTATAAAAAATATCTATCTAATAAATACATGTTTTATATATTATAATCATAAGTTTTTTTATACGTGCTTATAATAATTGTTTTCTTTATGCGTTTGTAATTTTTTTATCATTTATTGAAATAAAAAGTACACACACAAAGTTTTTTTACTTATCCAGTAATTTTTAATTACTACTGTTGCAACTTTAATGCTTTGAACATCTACGAGTGATCTAAGAGGAAGAGGCGGGAAATATAATTAAAAGATTAAACGAACTTACCTTAAGTGAAGTTTGATCTTAATTATATGACCGCCTCTTCCGAATAGATCACTCCCTCCCACCCTAGCCCGTGATCTATTCTAGTTGCAACAGTTCTCTGCTTTGAAAATAATGAATGCATAAGCACAGTGTCTGCGGGGAGTATTTTGTTTTTTCTAGCTTTAAACTGCGTGTTGTCACCTATCGGGAAGAGAGTAAACTACGAGTGATCTATTCGGAAGAGGCGGTCATATAATTAAGATCAAACTTCACTTAAGGTAAGTTCGTTTAATCTTTTAATTATCAAATCGATTTGACATAAATAAAGAAGAGATCGCATCTGGCGAACCAAGAGGGAGCGGGCGATATATACGGCTCTTCGCCAGCTCTTCCGAAGATCATTTACATAAAACATGTGAAGACATTCCTCGAACGTTTGTCAGTAGTTAGAGATTAATAGGTGCGATTAGCTGATTTATTTATTGTTGCCTTTTACTGTTCTTACTTTAAGAACCTTTTAACGGAACCATCTCGATTTGGTCAATTGTGGGCATTTAGATATCGGTTTTTTGGTTTTTTACATAACTTACCATTCGACGTTTAATTCGTATTTATCGAAACTATTTTGAAATGCAGTCAATTTCGTTTTTGATCTTAAGAATGTAGTTTTTTTTCTGATTGGCTCATTGAATTATTTTAAGACAGCCATTTGAATTTTAAAGAAATAAAATATTTATTAACCATGATCGGTAATTGAAACGAGATAGAGAAAAGCAGTTCCACTGTTGTTGATATCTTTTTTCTGGTATCCGTTGCTATATATTATATCGGATATCTTGAATATCTATAGATTTCATGGAGGCAAGGCAGATTTCCTAATATACAGGGTGTGCCTACATGTCAGGTCAATATCGAAGTAGGTGATTACAGAGCGTTAAAATAATTTTTGCTTCAATTATGATTCTGCTATAAGTAATCGCTATGACACAATAATAATGCCAAAAAAAGAATTGACGTTCGTGTATTTAAAAAGTAAAGAAAATCATGGCTTTAGCGCACTTATTTACTTGGTGCAAGATTACTTTACCACTTAGTGACTCAAATAATGGAAAGCCAAAACATGTATATTATGAGCAATTTTCCACATTTTGGCCTCTTGCATTTTTCTTTGATATTTTGTATTGTTTAGGGCATATTTGGGAAAACATGTTGAGATATTGACAAAAAATTTATGTTTTTTTTTTATTAGCAAGTTCGAAAAGCTCAAAGTAACCGTGATCCAAGAAAGCATGACCCAATAATTTTTTTAAATGTACTATTATTGTTTCATAGAAATTAATTATAGTAGGTTGTGTTTATGTCGCAAAAATAAAAACAAAATATGTGCAAAAAGTAATGCTTATTACAATACAATATACAATAAATTATATCGCCCTGTATTTGCAATTTGCAGTCATTTAGGAAAATGTTCATATGAACTATTCTTCTTAAAAGCGTTACTAGCATCACCACTTTGAATATTGGCACGACCGACATTCAGGAACTGTTCATAGACCTTTAGAATTAAGATTGAACTGCTAAGCTTTGCCCAAAAATCGTCAACTATCTGAAGAGCTGTTTTTCTCCTTTTTTTAAAGGATGGAGCAGCGAATTTTCAGCAACTCGAATACTTATTAAAAGTATTAGAGACGTTTTAAAAAGTCCTTTGCTAAGAAGCAAAGTAAGTAAATCGTAGTTGCTTATATTGTTGTTCGCAAAAAAAGAGTACCTACTATTTCAAACAATAAGCTCTTCTTCAATTCAAGCACTTGGTGTGTGATATGATTTAAGAAATATACGATCTAATAAAACCCAGTAGTATATGTTTTGCGGTTTTAACCAAATTAAATAAAAATAATTGGATGTCTCATTCTTCTTAGAGGAAATCTTATGCTCCTAATGTTTGCAATTCAATTAATAAATATCTTATGACAGATAGAGGGTGGGTCAAAATAACAACTACATGTTTATTTCTTATATGTATATGTTCAACTGCTAGTTGAATTGAAAATAGATATTCAAAAGTTCTTTTTTTTTCCTTGTCAGCACATTGAACTATTAAACAATCTGCTTCATTATCCAAATTCAATAAGTTAATCGTATTTTTACCATTACCCACAGCCTCACCAATGATGATTTTGCATTTTATTTCAATAGACGTTAGGCTTGGCATATAATACGGAAATCGTAGCAGTGTAACGTTAATGTTAATTCGGTAATTATTTAATAGATTTGGAATAAATTAACGGGTTGATTTCATAGGAATAGACAGTAGGGGCGCGGATGAGACGCGATCGTGCCTTGTCAATTTACATATGAATTGACTATTACGGTATGTTAAACAGCGTTTATTGTTTTAAGTTATGTTATTGTGTCTTGAATATGGGATTTCATTAAATACTCTGATGCTCGAGATGAAAACCTATTTCAATTATAATGATGACATTGAGGTGTAACGTGGAACAAAATTTTAAATTTGAAACAAGTCTTCCTGTAAACTATAGACCTGTAGAGTTTAAGGAATATATACCAAAGTCAAAATATCTCCCTATCTTTGTATAAATATATTAAACTGTCTGACGTGACTGAGGCAATAAAAATAGTTGAAAGTATAATGTCGTAAGTTGTTACTATTTTTTTTTTAAATATTAACATTGATTTATTGCCGAAATTATCAGTGTATGTAAGTAGCAAACTAAACAGTGAACATTTCGCAAAGACCTATTTTTCACTTGGAAAATTTGCCTGTTGTTACTCTGATAGACAGTTTCTAGAATAAGCAAAGGGAATAACATTAAAGTAACTTTTAATTTCCCTAATTTAAACGTGGTTCGAGAATTATTAGAAAAGTTGATGGTACACGTTGGCAACTAGCTCATGACAATCATTAAATTTATCCATAAATATTCTTCCAAAGAAAGTTCAGATTCAAGTCTAATTGAATTAACTGGCCCCAGAAATTTATTTCGAATTCAAAATAACCATTAGGAAATTAAGCGAGCATCTATAATAGCACGCGAATATATAGATAAGGCAGAAAAGTTCATATAACTTTGAGCCAGTATTTCTTGATGGAAATAGCAATAGCAATAACTAGAAGAAGATGCCATGACATGAAGGAGTAATGGCTTCAGGTAATAAAAGAACAGGTAACCTTTGATTCATTGACACAATAAATATGAATGCGTTTACCAATAATAAAGAATTGGCTTAAAACTAAAAGTGTGGCGATAAGCGTGTATCTATTTCTCAGATTTTTTGGAGCGTCGTCGCATCACTTAACAATATTCTGTACCAGGCAACCCTTTTTCAGCATCTGAGTCGATCGTTTATCTCCCTAATAGCTCCATGAAGTGATGGTGTGATATAGGTTAATTTCTTCATATAACCATCAAATCATATACTCATAGAACGATCGATCGAACTGACATATCCTTGAAGTATAAAAACCATTGTCACCAAGTTCTCACTATACGCTTTGGTTCAGAAAATTAGGTTTAAAACTTAAAGCTGGCCATCGCGAGGACGCATGTTGAAATATTAACGTAACCAGCAATACAATTTGACAACTCTGTATTTTAGCAGAAACTAAAGGGTATCTTGCAAAAATCATTGACCGAGAGCCAGCCGTCTTTAGAAGTCATTACTGTTAGGATTTAAATGCAAATTGAGACGTTTTGATTTTAAATTTTAATTTGCAAAAAAACGGATAAGCAAGAGCAGCTGCTAATTATACGCAACCGCAAGTCTTCATAAATAAATAAAAGCTATTTATGTAGTAATAGGAAGGCAATGGTAATGAGATTTAGTTTTTGTCTATCCTGAAGAGGAGTGTGGCTTTAATGATAATAAAAAATAGGAATATTGTTATTACTGGGATACGACGTGTCTGGCAAATTTTAGTCCAGTAGTTTCAGTCGTAGTTTATCCCGTTTCAATATTCAGCTTTTAACAAACCTTGTGGAATTCCTATGAAAATTTTTTATTTTTTCCTTTTTTACAGAAAACCAAATCATTTCGGAAGAAGTCTTTAGGAGACCTGACAGTAATGGACAACAGCGGATCCTGCAACAGGATATTCCTAATGGAAGCTCCATGCGCAATGTCACCGGCTCAGATGGCAATGAATGCTAAACCCAGACATTTGTTTCTATTCTCTGATCTCCTATTAGTGGCTAAGCCAAGATCAGCGGGAAATTTTAAACTAAAGGTTGGTAACAAACTTTCTTCTAAATCGTAAAGCAAAGCATTTAATTTGACATTTGCTTCATATTTGACAGTCCTCTCATGGTACTGTCGGTATAACCCAAGCCCAAGAATAATAAAATAAACTAGAGGCCGAATTTTTTCACTGACAGCTGCTCTGTCGTGATATAGTCACGAGCGAAGTTGGCACGAAAACATATCATTCATATATCAAAGATGCACAGACAAGACTATTTTTCTTAGTTTATAAAAATGTATTTAAACTAAAACATTTTAATGGATATAAATTTAAATTTTTAAATAAAGAAAGAAAAATATTTTTTACATGCTTTTTGTATTTGAATATAAACAAACCTCGATAAGCCAAAACATAATGCTAATACATGGGTGCTTATGAATGAAAAATCCTTAATATATTATACGACACGGCTATATGATATAATATATTTATGATATTCTAACGTTTAAGGAACTTAAACAATGTATAAATAAGAATTACTTTCCAGTGTATGCACGCTAACATACCTACTTTTTTTAAAATATTGTTTTAAACCTAAATAACCAAATGGCACACTGTGTAATAAGACCCTCATTTTGCCAACTTCTCTACAATAATATTAGGTAAAATATTATTATTCCTCCCAGACTTGCTTACATTTAAAAGTAATTTAAATTGTTCCTACCTTATTTAATAAAAAAAAACAATAAAAACTACACTGAAAAATGCTCTCCAAAACAGGCACTCTGGTATCTGCTTTAATCCTCAATTTATGCGATTTTCTTTAGGATCAAACGAAAAATATAATAAGTATCAAGTTTCGCAAGTTCAAAGCACCAAAACACAACTATCAATGGTTTTAAAACATCAGAAAATATCAGTAAAAAAGCTAAAAACACAACGAAAACATAGAAGATGCACTAACAGCAATGACACGAGGGGACCACGGGGCACGGGGCGATAGTAAGTGAACATAGGCTCTTATGGGAAGTAGCCATCCTCTCTAGTTTATGATTCTTGGGTATAACCATTCTTTTGGGTTAACAATATCGAGTATGTGTTAATTTCACAACGCAGGATCTCGAACCGCGCACTGATTTTTGATGTTTTTTTTTTCAGGAAAGCGCCAGAGTATCGGAAATATGGATCGCCCGATGTGCAGAATCTGAAACAGGATTTTTGCTAGGTTGGCCCTCACCTGCTCGAACGTATTTGGTTACCTTTTGTACACAGGCTGCACGAGATTCCTGGTGGAGAGAGATAAGACAGGCACTTACCACCCAACTGAGACTTGAACCTCCGATAACTAATATCAAAGTAAGAAAGACGATACATTTGTTATAAAATATACATATTTTATGTAGGGTTACGGTTGCCACCCGTATTTAATATCAGAGGACTCAGTTTTTCTCTGCTAAGGTCCCCTTATTTAAGATTTTACACGTTTCCTCTTTTTTTAATATTAAAATTAAAAAGTCAATCAAGCTTACTTAACAAAAACTGCTGATGATAATGTGTAGCACTTTACTTATTTTTCAAAACCCTTTTGTTAAATCCTGAAAGATTATTTTATTTATATTTGACAAAATGCCTTTTAGCGTAAAATAATGCAACATTCACACAAATTATATTATTATTTCAGTATATGTGTATTGTCCTTTTAGGTTGTTTATAGAGATCCAGTTAGTGGCACAGACTGCTCAAAGACATTAGGCGTGGGACCTGAAACTTCATCCGCTGATGTTGCCAGATTAGCCTTGGATGAATCCAGGACATGTGATATCTCATACACCCTTTATGCAAGAGATAGGGACAATGCTCCTTGTCCTTTAATCGGTACGTTATATTATCCGTATTATTTTAATTACGTCGTCTTACCTACTTCATGGGTTAATCCTTATCATTGAGAGGCAACAGACCATCATTCGACAGTGAACCGGGTTTTGATACAGTCTTATTACCGTTAAGATATGGCCCTCGCTACATATCTAATCTGAAGCTCACTGTCATCAAAGAGTAAGCTAACTGCTAAATAAGAATAATAATATATTAAACAATTCTATTTATTCGGATTCAGTGACGTCTATACGAACGGGCCCACTGGGCCTGTGGACTCTCTAGCCACAGCTCACAGCTTAACATAACACGCAGCTGGATGACTCCGCGGCGGCACTTTTCATCTGGTAGGATTTGCTTGATTCTAGCTAGCTCTGGCACTGCGGGTGGAAGTCGGGGATGGATTTAATATATTTCTTATATTTTAAATAGGCGTTAACAGTATCGCATTAAGTATTTTTTTAAACACTTTTTTTCAGTTATTTCGACCTTCAAGCTATTACAGTGGATACATTCTAGTGAATGTATTAGTTTTGTATTGAAAGAACCGTGTTTTATTATCTTACCTCAATTAATAAACAATTTCGGAATTTACCAGGTTATTTGTTGAAATAGCTACCTGCTCTGAGTATCTAGGTATAGGTAAGGTGAATAACAATAAATACCTAGGTACCTATATTTACTTAAAATCTAGATAAGGTAGGAATGGAACTTATGTTTTTATTATAGTAGGTATTATAATAACTATTATTTTATTTACAACTTACAAGAAAATATGTAAAAAAAATTAAATAAATAAAAATACTTATAAATAAATAAATAATAAATAACTTTATGTATCCAACAAGCCGAGGCCCAGGTACCGGAAATGTAAAACAAATTTTAAGAAGAAAGACAAGCTATTGAAAATAAGGACAACAATTGAAAGAAAATAATGTTTTTAATATTCTTTATATTTATCTTTTTTACACTCAGAAAGGTAGGTAAGGTCTTACTTCAACTTCAGTTTTTAAAAATAATGATATTAACTGAAATGAAATATGATAGCCATGACCTTTTGTACCTAAATTTTTACCTAGTCGTATAATATTTAATACAATAATTATTATTACAATAGAGGTGTAGATGAAAAGGTTTTTTGTTCTTTAATTGAAGCACTTGCAGTATTTCTAGGGAAAACCGTCTAGACGGCAGTACCTTATTGCCCTATTGGAGACTATTAATAATATAGTCAGGTGTTTAACAATCTACACATTTAAATAATTACACACAGATTTACTGCTATAATGATCGGATTTACCTTTGTTATATTAAATAATTCCACACAAGCACTGTACAAAAATACTAAACTTAAAATAAAAGACAAACAATAATAAATAAGAAGGAAAATATAGCAAAAAAGATTCAAAACAAGCTTATGTCTTATTGGTGTCTTCATATAATTAATTAGTTTTGTTAATGTTTTTAAAATTAATATTGATTGTTTCTAGGGTAAAACAGAGCTTTACCTTCAAATATAATGTTACCCCAAATATTGGGAAAATATTCACATGGATGACTAAAATGCCATACATTATATAATTCTAGAAGTTTGCTGCAAACATTTTTTTTTGTTATATACTGTTCAAAATTGTCTTGAAATATTAACACTAATTATACCTTAGATCATTTATAATTGATAATCTAGAAATAAGTTTGTACTCACCTATCGGGTTGCTTAGGAAAGCTACGGAATCTCTTATTGCAATTATATCTCTTGTTGTGGCAGCGTTTAACAGCACGAACTTGTCTTTCTTTCCTTTCTTTCACTCATAGTTGTTAACTTCAAACGCAAAAACTCCAAAAAACCTTGATAACATTAAACACCGGATACTACGTCTATGGCGTGATTAGATAGTAACCGACTAATATCGACAAGCGAGCCGCTGTGCCACCCTGGAAGGCGGAGCTTAGGCAATGCGCGTAGAGATCGGCGTAAACCGCTCCCGCTACCTGAGTGCCCGAGCTGTGTTATGGTAAGCTGTGCTCTAGCTTCAGGTACCCGGTTCATCTGAAAATTATTATCTTTTAAAATTTAACAGTTTCAAAAATGGGTGTTTTCTAAACTTTAAGTTTCAGAACAACAAAACAGACATGCACATCAAGTATCAATAATAAATTAATCATACCCACATACGATAAGATTTAGACAATTCGTATCATAACTGTTTTTTAATGCTTAATTTAAAGGGTAACATGCAAAAAGCTATTGACCAAGCTTCTTCTGCCACTTTGTTTTAAAATGGTCCCCTTAAACTTCTTGTACCCATGGCCCAATAATACCTAAAGACAATCAGATTAATAGTGTCCTTGCTTGTTTAATCTAATAACTTTATTTTTCAGGGTGTGAGAGACCTCATTCGATACAATTGGCTAGATTAAGACAGTCTCTGTGCGCAGAGGAGGGATTTGATTTAACACATTTTAACAAAAGTCGAATGCCATGTGATACAGTGTTCGAACTTAGACCGACGATAAACAAACCCAGTCCCAGAAAGTAAGTGCCTATAATTTTTACCTTTACAATTTTTTTCCTTTCATAATGATCTAAAACTGAGCTTTATCCACAATACCGAAACAGAATTTTTGCACTCGACGCGCGTTTCGCTAACCATGTTAGTGCATGTTGCCGCAGGTTCCAAACCCCAACATAGTTTCATAATGATACAATGATATTGTTTTTTTTAAATGAAATTATTGGGATTCAAGCTTTAACGATAACGTTCAGTGACATCTGAACTTGTGTTCTATGAGCCGACCATATAAATATATGAATGCACTGAAATATTGTCCTAAACCGAAAAAGCTATAAGAAACATTTCTTAAATTACCAATTAATGCACCGAACGAATGATTGGTTGTACAGGGTTATCCAACGAGGACTAGACAAGGCGATTTTTTTAATTTCCCTGTACTTCTATAAAAAAAAACTGAAATAGCCATCTTATGTAATTTTCTCCCGCGAATTCGTATAAGTTCAGCAAAAAACAATTGAACATCAAATAAAAGTGCTAGGGGTCACTTTGATATTTTTTTAAATAGAACACCCTGTATATTACTACATTTCTGGACTCTCTAGAAAAATCTAAACACATTTTGTGTATAATATCCTATACCTATCTTTAGCTGTTTACCAAATATTGACAGTT
>MU182894.1:178101-205685 GCA_016904865.1 Pissodes strobi | reverse complement strand
ATAGGATATTATACACAAAATGTGTTTAGATTTTTCTAGAGAGTCCAAAAGTGTAGTAATAAACAGGGTGTTCAATTTAAAAATATATCAAAGTGACCCCTAGCACTTTTATTTGATGTTCAATTGTTTTTTGCTGAACATATCCGAATTCGCGGAAGAAAATTACATAAGATGGCTATTTCAGTTTTTTTTTTATAAAAGTACAGGGAAAGTCAAAAAATCGCCTTGTCTAGTCCTCGTTGGATAACCCTGTACTCTATCGTCCTTGCAAATGATTGGCCGCATGGTTCAGGAATCTTTTAATGCTTCGTTTAACACTTTATCCATATGATTATGAATTTTGCCAATTTGTGTACATTCTTTAGGACTATAAGATCACATTTTACCCATTAGACAATTTTCCATAATTTCCTATTATTTTTAGAACACCCCTAAAACTATTTAGGAAATCAAGTACCGGTCGTGTATTTGGACAAGCTCTGTCCCGATTATGTCCGAACAACTCTCTACCTCCTGTCATTTTGACATGTCTAAGGGCGCTCTTTCAAAAGGGACCACAAACACAAGGGATATTCAGAAGATGTGCTTCTGCTAGAGCGCTGAGGGAACTTAAAGAGAAAGTAGATTCTCAAGGTAATTGTAATTTATATTTTTCGTATTTTAGAGTGCGTATGGAATATGATTTTATTCTTAAAACTAGGATGATTATGAAATATCCAATTGTCAGGTTTTGAGTAACCTAAGCAAAATTCTTGATATACTTACTAGACCGTTAAATTAGACATTTGTAGAAGTTTACTAAATATATTTATCTTCTCAAAAAATTGTAGGTGCTGCAGTATGTGAAGAAATATCAAACACTCCTTCTCTCCTGCTAGGTGCGCTTCTAAAAGATTTTTTAAGGAGCCTTCCAGAACCGTTACTATCAGGCATTGCGCAAGAATGGCTGAACGCTGCCACTAGTGGACGATTAGATCTCTTAAGAAGACTGCTGAGTAATCTTCCAAGAGAGAATCATATGTTGTTAAGATATGTGATATGCGTCTTGTACAATATTGCCAAAAAATCAAGGTTTAACTTGATGTCTGCAGCCAATTTAGGTACATATATATTTTTATTTGATTATTTTTTTTTATTAGAATCGTTTATTTAGCACAAATAGCTAATTATAAATACGCAACAATACACAATTATGAATCCTAAATTACAGAGCATCTCAAAAATGACATACTTAATCCCCGCAGCCCCTACCTAAAATCAACATCCCTGCCTCGCTCAACACTAACAAGCAACTGAACACAATATTACTCAAGTACAGTAAACAATACCTTTTTCCACTACGAAAAAATCTAGGGAATATATAAATTGTTTAAATGTTAATCGTCTTTTAACTAAAATTATAATAATCTATTTTTTTTTCTAATATATATTCTCAAAACTCTGAAAGGGTTTCGCCAGATTTATGTAGTACTAATCGCTTTTGAGGTATCTGAATTCCCAAAACGTTTCGATCACTTCTCTAACAGAGCCCATTGTCGCCTTCAACCACCATCAGTAGTTTGCGATCCCCACTCATTGGCAAAATTGGAAATATTACTGCTGTCAAGTCTTCGGAAGATGCGTATATTTAATCCTGTTGCGAATTAAAATTGGGCAGTCGCATGTTTCGAAGTTTCAGCTCGGCTATGGCAGAAACCTAGTTTTCATTATAGACTTCTTGTTTAGCTATTTAACGACAAACGTTAAAGGACCATATCCGGGCAAAAGGTTTGCCTATAGCTTGAATTTATTATGGTATCCGTCTAAAATAAAAGTAAAACTCGAGAAAAATACTAATTTATTGGGAAAATAATGCAGTTTTAAAGGATATTTATATAGGGTATTATACATTTTCCATAATTTGCATCACTGGACTGACGAAAATCCTCATTTATTAAGAGTGGCAAATTCGCAATACCAGTTTTCTGCAAATGTTTGGGCTGGTATTATTGGTGATCATATTATTGGTCCAGTTATTTTGCCCAATAGATTAAATCATGAATCATATTTAAATTTTTTGATAAATGATCTCCCTGAGCTTTTACTTGTGCTAGTAGGAAATAGAATTTGGTTTCAACACGATGGGGCACCGGCGCATGTTGCTGTACCTGTTAGGAAGTACCTCCAGCCCCGTCTCCAGGGGTGAGGCGGCGAGACAGCCGCCTCGGGCGGCCGATTTTTAGGGGCGGCCGTTTTTATTTTTTCTATAAAGTTTTAATATGATTGCATGTAACACGGTAAACACTCTCGCAATGAATATGTAAAACGCTTCATTCGTACTATAAGCAGCTCATCGTGCGTTGTATGCAATAACGGTCTATTCGCAATTAGCATTAGCAGTTTAAATTCGCAGTGAATGAAAAATCGCATTAACAGTCGCAACTGCTAATGAAAAATCGCGACTTAGCACATCTTTAAAGGGCGGGCGACCCGATTGATTGATCGATTACTGAACAGCATGTAGCACATATTGAGGGGAGCGAGCGCATGTTACATATACGTACTCGTACGATTTTTTAGACCAAAAATTCGAACTCCGCGCTCCCAAATACCACCCTCTAGAGCACCCACATCACATTCGAAAATTATATTTTCACTCGCTTTCATTACAGAAAAGATTAGAGGGATCCACGTACATGTCACCCGCGTACAAATATTTTTTTTAAAATCACGTACAGGGTGTTAAAACCACCCGATTTTCGAGATATTTTGGTACAACAAACTCGTGCGATTTTTTAAACCAAAAATTCGAACTCCGCGCTCCCAAATAGAGTACCCGCATCAAAAATTTATTTTTTGGAAATTATTTTTGAAAAATGTTTTTCGCTTTCATTACAGGAACAGTCAGAGTTCCCCAAAAAATCTCCTATTTTCGAAATATTTCTAAGCAAAAAACTCGTGCGACTTTTTAGACCAAAAATTCGAGCTTCGCGCCCCCAAATACCCCTCTCTAAAGTACCCACTTCAAAATAATTTTTTTTCGAAAAATATTTTTCAAAATTTTTCCGTTTTTATTACCGAAACGTTTAGAAGAATCCACTTACATATCACCAACGTACAAATAAAATTTCCAAAATTATATACAGGTTTACCACCATTTTAAAAATAATTCCACTTTTTTCGAAATATTTCGGTACAGAAAACTCATACGACCTTTTCAATGCAAAAATCAAATTCAACGCCCTCAAAAACCCCCCTATTATATATTCGAAATAAAAAAAATCATCCCCTACGAAATTCCCTATTTCGTGCTGAAATCTGAAGAAAAATGCTAGCTTTTGAGACAAAAATTGCATTTTATCGAATATCTACCTTATTTGAACTCCTATCGAAAAACTATAGGAGCTATTCAATCGACCTTAAGACGCAAATACTGGCGCAAACCGATTTGAGATATCTATTTCCGTTACCACACAAAAATGAAGAAAATATAAAAATCACGTTTGGTCGATTTGGAAAAAAACGAAACGTCGTACAATCAAACTGGATACGTCATATTATAGTAACCGACGAGAACCATCTTTTTCCCATTTAAAGTTTACCTCTAACTCTTACCGTTTTCGAATTATAACCGATTTAATGAAAATCTCGATATACTTACTTACCCGTGAATTTTTCGGAAAACATTTTTTGAAAAAAAAATATCCGTTTTTATTACGGAAACGAAACCAAACGGGGTCTATTTACATGTTATTAACATAAAAATAAAATTTTCCAAAGCATATACAGGGTGGTAAAAAAAAATCCCTTTTTTCGAAAAAAAAAACGGCTATATATATTTTTTAAGTTCGAGAACTCACATACGGGCTAAAGGCCGTCGAAATACAGATTTTTGGTGGCATGTATTGTTTTCATATCACTCGTAGTTTTGGAACTATACGACCGTTCTCGAATTTAAACGGCCGACTTCTCGAAAACGAAGAATATTGTTTTTTTTTCGTAAAGAATCTTTTTTGTCGGCTTTGAGGTCCTCTACCTAAATGCCGAATTTCAAATCGATCGGAAAAAAAGCTGATAGGTTCCACCGATAGGTTTCAAGTAAGTTCCAGTTCCTATGGGACAAAATGAAGGTTAGGTCGATATAAAAATACGGTTTTTCCCACTTCTCGATAAAAATTCGAGAAACGGGGGCGGGGGTGGGAAGTACCCACTAACCGGCCAATCCCAACTCCGCCATGCGGAGTTTGGTCACGACAAAATTTCGCTCCGAGCTCCCGTTTTGCCGGAAATCGCGAAAAACCACGCGATTTCCATATAGCCCTTCCCAAACCCCCCTTAAAATCAAGCCCCGGTATCCCCGATTTAATTCCAGGTAGTCCCCCACGTGGTACATCTACCATCTACCTGCAGGTCATCTCCTTATTCCAGAACCTACCGGTTAAAAAACCGCGCGGGCGCTTATTCGCTTACCTCTCCGAAATATTCGGGCATCGATGGATTGGTCGTGGGGTCCGGCACCAAGATCCCCTGATTCAATTCCTTTAGATTTTTATCTGTGGGGACATGTGAAGGAAGTTGTTTATAAGACACCCGTGCACACTTTAGAAGAACTGTTACAACGCATAGAAGCAGGATTAATTAGAATTAGACAAACTCCTGGCATTTGCGCTAGGGTAAGAAGATCTATGCGCCGACGATTAAGGGCTTGTCACGAAGCTGGAGGTGGTCATTTTCATCACTTTCTGTGATTCTGTTTAGGGACTTTTAGTTTTAGTTTAAAATAAGGGTTAAAAAAATATGTTTTTAAATAATATTTAATACATTGCATAAAACAACTGAATTGGGTTTATCTAATCAAAGAGATCGAAATCGACAAAATATCAAGAGACAACTTTTAACCGGTATTAAACGGCCTACACAATTTTGCTAACAAGAAAAGAAAAAGCCAGTGACTCACATGTTTTTTGTTAAAAATTATTCCAGTGATATCCCATATGCACGTCCCTGGTGAATCTGTCGACACCTTTTTAGCATTAAAATATGTAGTACTTAAAGCGACTTTCACCCTTAAAATTTAATTCGAATTGCTATTCGCTCTGTGCGTTAGAGTAGTGGGAGAAATGACGAACGATCGTGCGCGCGAGTCGGAGAAATTTGGAATTTTATTCAGCTACAATACAAATACACACGCGGAATACATCGAAAAGGGTCTGGTGTCATATAAGCACTGTCTATTTTAAAGATTTTTTGGGTTCAATGGCACGATTATATCAAATGGAACACATTAATGCAAAAAAATTTGCGGATGAAGCACTTTTGACGCCAAAAGTTGAAAAAGAAATTTCAGAAATCAGGCTGTTTAGTGACATTTAAATGCGAAAACTCTCCCAATATGACGTTAATCATGACAATTTACTTGCAATGTTGTCAGACTTGGCTATCCTTTTTGATTTTCAATTAAGCAAATTGCCAAGTCCAGGAGTATATTTCATAAAGTAGAATAACAACTTGTGAAAGTAACTAAACAAGCGCACACTGCGCGCTTGTTCCTTATATGCCTCAGACTAGCCAAATAAGCTCCCAATTGTCTGTTAACTAACCAAAACTAATTCAGACTAATGCAAAGTATCCCAAGCTAACCAAAACTAGTCCAGACTAACGTAAACTAACCCAAACTAACCAAGATTGACCAAAAGTAACCCATTCTAAGCAAAACTAACCCTGGCTGTTTAGCCATACATGTATATATAAGCAATAAAAGTTTACTTACGGTACACTGTCGACTCAATTTGTTCATTTCCCAGTAAATGCCCTAGATCAAGTAGGTATATTTGACATATAATGAAATAATTTTAAAAGACCAGAGCGCTACGCACGCTTGTCAGTAAATCAACCACAGCTAACCCAAAATAAGCAACACTAACTCAAACTAACCAGCACTAACCCAAACTAACCAAAACCAACCCAGACTAATAGAAACTAACCAAAACTAACCCAGGCTAACCATATATAATCAAATTAACCTACGCGCGCTTGTCTCTTCGCTATTCCAATCTAAGCAAAACCAACTGAGCCTAACCAATACTAATCCAAGCTAACCCAGGTTAACCAAAAGAGACCCATACTATCCAAAACTAACCCAGACTAACCCTAATTAACCAAAGGAAAAAGACAAGTGCGCTACGCGCGCTTTTCTCTTCGCTATCCCAAAACAAGCAAATCCAACCCAGACTGACCAAAACCAACCCATACTAACCAAAGCTAACCCAAACTAACCAAAACTAACCCAAACTAACCCTAAATAACCTAAGTAAAGAGACAAACGCGCTACGCGCGCTTGTCTATTCCCTATCCCAAACTAAGCAAAACCAACCCAGACTAACCAAAACTAACACATACTAACCAAAACTAACCCAGACTAACCCTATGTAACCAAAGTATATTCAAAACGAAGCCAAACCAACCCAGACTAACCAAAACTAACTCATAGTAACCAAAACTAACCCGAACAAACCAAAACTAAAGCAAGCTAACCCAGACTAACCAAAACTATCCCATACTAACCCAGACTAATCTTAATTAACCAAATTAAAAAGAAAAACGCGCTACGCGACCTTTTCTCTTCGCTATCATAAACTAAGCAAAACCAACCCAGACTAACCAAAACTAACCCATACTAACCTAAACTAACCAAAACTAACCCTAATTAACGTATTCCAGATTAAGCAAAAATAATCGAAACTAACTTTAAATAGCCAAAGAAGCGCGATAAGGCGAGCGCGCTTGACCAACCACGCCCATCACAAAATCAAAATTAAGTCAAAGTAACAAAACAAACGCACTACCCGTGATACTCTCTTAAACTAATCCAAATGATCTATTAAATTTGTATCTATTTCAATAAACTAAATGAATTAGTTTATATGACTTATTATTAAAAGTGACCCCCTTCTAGCGTAACATCTAATTCTAGTAAATCTTATATATATTCGAATTATTGATATTTTATTAAACAAAGCCGTTAAGAATCATTATTTATAAGAAGTTTTCGTCCCACAGTACTTTTGAAACTATTCAACACGAGGCTGTTATATTTTAGAACCAAATAGAAATTACACTTGGCAACATCTACCCGTACAACAACCAACTGAGCGTGCTAAGCCAACAAGAAATAGTCATGTTGACGTTTATCTCATTAATATTATATTATGGTTTTAAAGTGCGAAAAAAAAAACAGTTTTATTTGTAATTTGTATGAAAAGAAGCTTTATATTATGTTATTATTAACCTTCTGCGATCATACCTTAGGACAAAGTGTACTGGAATTGTGTTTATTAGGGAAAAATGAATGTTAAATTTTAATTTCAATTTATTGTGAGAAAATGTGCTTCATCCGCAAATTTTTTTTGCGTTAATGTGTCCCATTTGATGCAATCCTTCCATAGAACCCAAAAAATGCTTCAAAATCGACGGTGCTCATATGACACCAGAACCAACAAGGGTAAGTATCATAACCTGTGTGATATATTTTCGAAGCCGGTTCTTATGATTAATTAGTGCAATGGACAGCACTAATAATCCCGAAAAATATATTTAATAACTTAATTTCAGTGTGACTGTCAATTTCCAGATTGAAAAAATAAATTATTCCAAATCGTCTTCATTCATTCGAAAGTAATTTCAATAAAACTTTCATTCGTTTCCGATGTACTTGACGTGTTGCGTATCTAAGAAATTCGCCACATTTTGTACCACCAAATGTCGCGTCGTGTAAGGCACATAGCGAATAGGGGCTTGGAACGAAATTGTAATAAATCGAAAAAAAACAGATTTTAACCCCCTCTAGCTACGAAACAAAGCAGAATCGGACCTATGTTGATATAAAAAAAAATCTTATTTTCATGTGAAGAATCTCCCCACGAGAGATGGCACATGTTTTTTTGAAACACCCTGTATAAAATAAATATGAATTAATAGTAAAATTGAGTTTCTGCCACCCGAAAAAAAACCTGAGAGTTAAATAATATATCGCATCGGTATAAATATGGCATCATTAATTATAAAATTAGAATTTTTTTAAGAAAATGCATTATTAATTTTTGCTATTGAGCTCCCCCTTCCTGATAGGCTTTTTCAATTACCTATTTCAAAGGATGGTTTAAAACCTAAGAAAAATGCAATACTAATATGATTTCGATGCAAACGTCTTCTCAAATACCCAATTTTATTTATATCCATCAATTTTACAATAACCTGCTTGAAATTTCTTATAACTTTTCTTGATAAACCCATCTGTTGGTGTTTTTTTTACTATTGGAAGAAGAGTACAAAATTAACGCTACTAATAATATACCATTTTATTTTAGGAGTTTGTGTAGGACCTAGTATGCTTTGGGAAACGACACAAAATGCTCCTCTAAGAACGTTGCCTACTTTAATAGAGATGCTGATCAACAACTGTCAAGCTCTTTTTGGATCGCAAGTGGTATCGCTACTCGGTGAAGTAGCCCATGATAGCGGAGCTGAAGAATCTGACAGCTTACATTGTAAGTACAAAATTGTACCACTTTTTTTAAAACGTATGAGCCAATTTACATTGGTGTTTCAAAAAATATATATAAAATTCAATACTTATATTTCATAGTTTGTTGAACGTATATATATCCCTAATAAAAACTAACAATGTTCCTTTAAAGCTCTAGGTCTTTCGTTGGACTCAGTGGAATTAAGTAAAGATCAGAAGTCACTCAGTCGCGACTCCGGTTTGACTCTCTCCGAAGACGACCGCGAGAGTCCTGGACTGAATTACCACACTGCCACTTTTCATCGTTCCGATTGGGCGAGACAGGCGGCTAGAATGAGATCGATGGATAACACTGCCTCGTGGATAGAAGAGGATGAGGCGTTTTGTGCATCCAATGAAAGGTGAGTGAGTCACTTTACAACACTTCGGCCCGGACTTGATTGAGCGCTTCTACAGTATGTCCACGGATAGAGGTCCCAAGAGGACAAAATAACTAAAAAATTAATTTTTCGACAAAAAGTCATTCTTAATAATGTAGCGAAATTGAACAGTTGGGCGTCAATTTGTAGCGAAAGCTAACTAAATATTAATTAATTAATTAAGTATGGCATTGTGTGTTCTAAGACTCGTTTTTATTTTATTTTTTCAGGGGGTAAGTCGTCTCTTTTATTAGCTGAAATTTGTTTGGGCGCCAGAGTTCCTAGAGACAATGCGAACTGAATATGAATACTTAAATATAAATAACTATAAAGATAAAAATATCAGAAATTTGCTCTTATAATTCACATACCTCTATCCTGCGATAAATTAAAGAAATAAATTAAAAACAAGTTATATATTAACTATATAATTAAATTACAAATATAATTGATGAAATTATTTGAATTGAAGTTTGTTTGATGAATAAATTGACTAATAAAAATTAAAATTAATGGGAAAGATAAAAAAAATTAATTGTGACAGACTAAAAAATTAAGTACAGTTGGTCTTTACAATATGTTTATCTTCTGACTGACTGATACTTAGCTTCGTCCAATTATTCTGTAACCATGCGAACGTATTGGGACCTCTACTGGAACCGTTTCTGCCTGTTCCCAAGTTAGTATCAATTGGGTTTATCGAGGACTTATTGGTTCACGAAGTATTGATTCCCTCCGATTTGTTTGGTACAGCAACGTGTCTTCGGCCAGCCAAATCAGTCGTAACATGAAAGGAAAAATAAACTAGTCTTAGACCAATGTATATCGCTAATTAAATAATATTCAGGGAAATATCATGTGAACATCAGTGACACTGTTAAACACATGAGGAAGCAATCAACAAATTGAAAATTTACTGATTAAAGCAGATATAATCAGAATCTTAAATTACAATTTTAAGTTGAGCAAAAATTATAAATAACTATTGTTACTCAAGATATCCTTTTCTTTACTTTAAAATATGAAGTTCAAAAGAAAATAATGACTGAAATTTAAAATTCACAACAAAATAATAGAATAACGTTCCAATTCAGTAACTCTCGGTAAACCTAAATAAAAGGTAACTTGAATTTGATAATAAATAAAAAAATAGAGGTACAACCTCTAATAACCAGTTTTATAACTAAAAATAAGTAATTACTATAACTTTTATTTCGGCCCTTGGCACATAAATGAAAATTGAGCGCAATTACTCCTCAATTCAATTAAAGATAAAGATAATATAATCACTATTTCGCATCGAGATAGAAATTAAGATAAAAGATAAAAACCAGATAAATTTACATGTGTATGTATGATTAACCTCTCATAAATGCAAAGTAATGCCGATACATCAGGATTGAGACTAGACAGGGTAAGTTCTAATAAGTATATACTTGATGCAACAAATAAATTGAAAATTTAATTAAATGAGCCTGAAGAGAAAAATATTAAAACCTGCAATACTATGAGGGAAAATTCGGAGAAATTCTACTGAAAATTGAATTTACTACCTTTGCAGGAATATATAGAATTTACTCTGAGAATTAACCCAAATAATATAATTGAATAACATTTGAATTAAAATACGTAAAAATTGTGCGTGACCACTCAACGATAAAATAATTACGTTCTCCTTAAATTTGGACTAAGCCTCTTTCAAATTACATGAATTTGATTAATGAGAGACGCAAATATTCACCAATAAATCGGTAATATTACCCAAGCGGTCACGACAATAATTAAAAATTATTGAAGATGTAAGCTACTTAAAAGTGGAATATAACAATGCTTAATTCTTGCTTTAGTTGAATAAATGAAGGGTAAAGGCTGTGTGCATGTACGAAACATAGTAATGAAACAATCTTTGTATATCATGCAAAAATTTGCATGATATACAAAGATTGTTTCATTACTATTAGCCGAATAAGGCTAAATTAATCATAAACAAATATTAATTATGTATTTAAAAATTAAAGAATTAGTTAAATATATTGCAAGATGAATTAAATATTTCAAGATTAAGAATCAGCACTTACCAGTCAATGTCTCGACACAAGATAAACGATTTCGCTTTCAAAATTTAAGACGCTGGACAAATAATTATGCTTGCCGATGTATTATTGACTAATTTACATCATGTGATTACCACTATAAATCACGTAGCGTCAAGCCATAGAAATACCCAATATTAAATATAGTAATCTGTAGTAAATTAAATTCATGAATTATAGGTACAAAATAGCGTACTGCGCTCCTAAAATTGCGAAATAAACCCATTCGTGAATAGATGTCACTGGCGACCCAAATATTAAATAACGAAAATAATTCGCAATTGAATTGACATTTTTAGTGTAGCGGAATAAGCATATATTCCGTTACAATAAAAAGTTCTGCTTGTTTTGAAAAGTCTATTGCTGTACTTTAAATTTAAAAATTTATAACAAGAAAACGTGAAATTCTATCAAGAGTAAACTACCCTCATTTTTCGTTTTGGATCAAAGTGGCAAATAAAAAACACATTTTAAATCCTATCCAAAAACCAACTCTAAAATTTCAACTCAGTATTCCACATTTTATTTTTCTGTAAAGTTTTAAATTTAATTTTTAATTTATGCTTTTTTACGTCATTTCACGTATCCTTTACCTATGTATGACAATAAATGTCACAGTGACATACTCTTAGATATTAATTTTATAATTTTTTTATAAAAAATATTTCCAAAATGCTAACTCTCGAACAAAAAATATTTTTGGAGCAGTGTTATGGAACTAGTGACTGTTCATACAGATATGTACAACAACGATTTGTCGAAAAATTTCAAGGGGTTTTAGTTTCAATACGTGGAATTCGTCAACTGGTCAAAAAATTCAAGCATACTGGGTCGGTAAAAAATTTTGAAAAGAAGAAGATACCTTTTGACGACGATGATACGGTTACAGTTGTCGTCTTGCAGTCTGTTGTAGAAAACCCTATTCTATCGTTACGAAAACGAGCTCAAAATTTGCAGATTGTCCAAAAAGTCAAATTGAAAAAATACTAAAAGCCAATATCTTTTTTCCATATAAGCCACATTTTAATTAATCTTTAGAAGATGGAGACCAAGCAAAACGGCTAGATTTTTGTTTGGGGATAGGGGACAAAATTTTAAACGAAAATAGTAAGTTTCACAAACTTATTTTATTCTCTGACGAATCCACTTTTTCCACAAATGGTACAGTATCTTCGCAACACGTACGACACTGGGGCACAGAAAATCCAGAATTTAGAATTCCTACACGTCGGCAATATTTTAAAAAGGTTAACGTTTAGTGTGGCATTACATATTACGGGATAATGGGACCATATTTTTTTGAGGGTACATGCAATAGAAATTCGTATATGGAAATGTTGGAAACTTTTTTTCGGACCAGTTGGATGAGCTACCATTACATTACCGTGGAAGAATGTACTTTCAACAAGACGGCTGCCTAGCACATTATGATCGCGAAGTCATGGAATGGCTTAATAATAAATTCGGAAATCGATGGATTGGCCGAAATGGTCCAGTTGTGTGGCCTGCGAGGAGTCCGGATCTCACAATTGCTGATGCGTTTCTTTGGGGCCGTTTGAAGCAACTAACGTATGAACAACTCATTGAAAATAATATTGACATTCTAAAACAAAGAATTTTAGAGTCAGTTCAAAGGATTTGTCGAAAAATGAAATTTTTACTCAATTTGTCCTCTTGGAACCTCTATCCGTGGACATACTGTATATATAAAATATATTGTTATTCTGACAGCAATCGATTTTATAATATGGAAGGCTCCAACATCTAATTGACACCTTCAGCTGAGCTCTACTTAAGTGAGTCTTGTAAAATTGTTTATATTTGAAAACCATTAGTCATGTTTCAAAATAGCAATGGACGTAATCTATTTTAACTAATTTCAAAATTTCTTGTATGAAGATGCAGCAAAACTTATTTCTAGAACACGCATGGGCAACATACCTATACCCCAATCGAGTGATCACATTCAGTAGTCTTATGGAGAAGCACGTCGTTTTTCGATGGGAAACTTGTTATAGAATAAAGTTCTGTTGATATTTTACTAGAATATCGCCACTTTTAACTAACATATAATGCGATGATTGCCTTTTTACTAATGAAGCCAATACCGACCGTAAGTCATTTACGTGTTCCTCTTGCCGCCTCTCAAAGTAAGAAGCTCGAATACTATTTACAAAAACTCGTTTCTTCCTATAGTCATCTATATTCGAATTCGCCGAATATAACTCTCTGTATACCTCACTTTGACAGATAAAGGTGACAAAACGGTTTCAAATATACATAGTTGTAGTAACTTATAGACCTTTTGATATAAGGCTTTAATTAGCAAGAAATACACATACAAAAGTTGACAAATAATACATGACATTGACTATGTTAAAATACTAAACAAGGTAGAACAATATAAGGGATTAAGGTAAAATAAATATACAGGGACTTTCAAATCTATTACATTCTCCTCAGCTTCATTTTTGAACGTAATCTTCTAAGTAAGGGGGTGTTCTTAATCTACTAGGATTTATTTTATCTGCCTTTTGTTATTTAAGCTTTTGATATGGACTCTCTTGATCATTGTTCACTACAGAATCAATAAGTACCTTGGAGTCGCATGAAAGTTCGGAGTTTGGCGGGTCTTCATCCGAATGCAATTGAGGTAGTGGAGTGGGGACCGCATGTTCAAATAATGGAAGCTCGGAAATGTCTGAGTCTTTAGATACTAGAGTTTCTCCAGGTCGATTTTCTAATAGAGTTTTATCTCCACGGGGAGCTAAGTGCTTTAAGGAAACGGTTACTTCTCGACCATCTGACTGTCGAACCAAGGCATGTTCGGGGTTTGCCTCTACCAAGTCTACTTCTTCAACGAGAGGGTCGTACTTGGAATTCCGAACATTCTTTTTCATGAAGATCTTGTTTTCCGCAGTTGTAAGCCAAGATGGAATAGTTGTCCCATTTGTGGATTTTCTTGCATGAAGAAACATGCGTTCATGAGGAGTAGAATTAGTAGCGGTGCATAATAGAGAACGGATTGAATGAAGAACGACTTCTAAGACTTCTTCCCATTGTTGTATTTTTAGATCTCCTGATTTCAAAGCAAGAGAAATAGTTTGCAAATTATACCATTAAATCGTTCAGTTTGCCCATTTCCTTGAGGATTATACGGTGTAGATCTACTGGAGGCTATCCCTCTAGAGTATAAAAATGATTTTAATTCATAGGACATAAATGATGATCCTTGATCAGAATGAACGTATTTTGGCATCCCAAATATAGAAAATAAATTATTTAAACACAGTATTACTGTACTTTCCGACATATCGGGGCAAGTATAGGCAAAAGGAAAACGAGAAAATTCGTCAATGATAGTTAAAATATATCTGTTTCGTGTCTAAGAGGGAAGTGGGCCTTTAAAATCTAGACTTATTCTTTCAAAAGGATAAGTTGCTTTTATAAGAGGTCCACTATGTTTAACAAACTTTGGCTTGACTTCAGCACAGATTGGGCAATATGCAGTCATTAACCTCACATCTTCTACTGAAATCGCCATATTTTTAGATCGGATCCAATGTATCATTCTCGTGACCTCAGGATGACATAATGCTTGGTGCAAATCGTACAGTGTTTTCTCTCTGCTGGTTCCACAAACT
This sequence comes from Pissodes strobi, assembly GCA_016904865.1. NCBI lineage: Eukaryota > Metazoa > Arthropoda > Insecta > Coleoptera > Curculionidae > Pissodes > Pissodes strobi. The sequence continues at coordinate 191,026 of MU182894.1, read as the reverse complement.
CGTGAAAAAGTGTCAGCAACAATGTTGTAACTGCCAGGGCGATATGTTATATCGTAGCTATAACAAGAAAGCTCCGTAAAAAAATACTCAACTTTTTGAGAGATTCGACTGTAGCATACGTTTCTTTTTCGACGGATGAATGGCCTCTTTCACTTTGCCTTAACGTTCTGGAGAAAAACGCTACAGGTCTCCCATCTTGGCTTAAAGAAGCATCAATAGAATGGTCAAATGCATCAGTTTCGACGACAAAGAGAATATTATCTTCAATGGACGCAATAGCAGATCTGGCAATATCACTTTTAAGCCTCTCGAAGTCTTCAATTACGGGTTCGGGCAAAGGAAATATTTTACAGGAAACTAGTCGGGGAATTTTTTCAGAAAAAGAAGGGATCCTTTTTGAATAATGAGCAAATATACCAACCGCTCTTCTTAATGAGGATGTGTCAGTAGGAAGTGGAAGTTTTAGCAAAGGTTCAAGTCTGTCAGGGTCTGGTTTTAATAGTTTGTCTTCAATTAGATATCCAATAAGCTTAATGGATTTCACAGAATACGAGCTCTTCCTTTCGTTAATAGTAAGATTATATTTCTTTACTATGGATAAGAAAGTTTGAAGATTTTATATGGTTATGTCATCCAAATAGGCATATATTTCTTTAAGACCTTCAGATTTTATGATATAATTAATCACTCGTTGAAAACAAGCGACCCCATTAGTCACGCCAAAAGGTATTCTTTCGGCTTCAAAAGCGGTGTAAAGTTTTTCGTCGTTACGTATAGGGACATGATAGTGTGCACTTTGATGATCTATGGTACTAAAAATCTCGAATTTAGCCACCGCACGAACTATGTCTTCAATATTTGGAAGAGGATACGCATCTAAATGCGTGAATTTGTTGATAGTTTGTGAGTAATCCTCTTCTTATGGTTTTCATTTTTCGTTATCAAAACTTGTGCACGCCATGGAGAGTTACTTTCTTCTATAATTCCATTCAAGAGAAGGGTTTTATTTCACTTAAAATAAATTTTGCATCTTCGTGTGAGAATCTTCGAGATTTGGTAGCAATAATTGGCCTGCAGTCTGCTGAGAAATTATAAAATAAAGTTGTTGGTTTTATATCCAATGAAGGTAAACAAGAAATGGAAGGTAAATCAATTATTAAAGGTTGTTTTGGGCCTGCCAAGTGTACTTTTAGATTGGAATGTTGTCTGAGTATATCATGTCCTATTATAGCATCGGCACATAAGTCTAAAAGAACTGTCAATTGAAGATTTGCATATTTATGATGGTTTAGTTCCAAATCGACAAAACAGGGGCCTGATATAGGAGATTGTATGGCAGTAGAGGCCATGGATATGTATCAAGTACTTGGAAACACAGGTATAGATACAGATGATAGGAAGCTTTTAGAAATATAAGTTTCTGAACTTCCTGTATCAACTAAAGCATCAGCAGTAAAGCCATTAATTTTGATTTTGATGACACACCTGGAGCTGCAGCGAGCATTTTTGAAGATGGAATGAGTGAAGCTGAGAATGCTTTTAATTTGCTTTTACTTTGACATACCTTTGAAAAGTGTCCCTGTTTTCCACAATCGCTGCACATCACATTCCTTGCAGGACACAAATTGCGCAGGTGCCTTTTATTACATCCACAGAAATAACTTTGTGGCTGCAGCAGTAAAGTAAGCTATTCATGTTCTTCTATGGTTTGTTTACTTATTGAAGGTACTGAATTGACAAAATTTTAAGACATAGTGTAGGCGTCTGAATGCTTTTGGGCTGACTCCAAGGGCAAAGCTTGGTTTACGGCGTCTTGCAGTTTTAAATAGTGATTTTCGAGTAGACGTTGTCTAATATGGCAGGAACCTAATCCACTAATAAATGAGTCTGTTTTCATCGGCCGTGACAGCTAAAAAATGCAGTCCTTACTTAGTTGTTTCAGGATTTGTATGTACTGATCTATCGTTTCACCAGGTTGTTGCTTTCTAGAAGTGAGACAGTATCTAGCAAATATTTCGTTTCTAGGTTTGACAAAAATTGTATCTAAGAGTTTTAGTTGCATCTAAGTATGTCAAACATTCGGCGATATATTCATAGTTGTTATGACTTACATGATTTATCAAAAGTTTAAGTATTTCCGGATCATCGATTTTCTCAACAATAGATACAAAGTTATTAAAGGTAGTCTTCCAATGGGTCCATTCTGCCTGCGCTTTGGAAGAGTACGGGTTCTTTATGTTCGACTATTTAGAAAGACTTTCAAGCCGAGTAAAAAATTGGCGAAGTTGCTAGAAAATGACTCGCGACACCACGGGCGTTAAGTTGTAAATATTCTCAACAATATTCATGCATGCAGCCCATTTTCAAAAACTAATCGAACAATGGCATTGACAAACACATTAACTTTTCACCAAAAGTGTGTATGCGCGTGTGTTAATTTTTTTTATGGCGAAATGAAAGGAAACATTCAAACATGTGATATCATATTGTCATAATAATTAATTTGTTATATTACGGATATTGTCATTAACTCTATAATAATTGTTCATTTCAGCTTATGTTCACCGCCCATCCCACCCAGACGGCCGCCACCACTAAGACACCTGCCACCAGTTCACATACCGCCTGTGTACAGGCCTCCGCCTCCGCCCCCACCGACATACGCGACAGCCAGGTTGCTGTTGGTTACGGATGCGGAGAGCGAAAGTTATGTGTAGAATTGTATAGTAGGTAGTATAGTCTTGATAAGAAATTATAAATTAGGCACTGTCATTGATGGCTCTTGAGATATGAGCGGGTGGCTGTCAGATCCTTTCGTTTTCAGAGAATTTTATGATCTAAACCTCAACTGTATGTAACGTATTATTGATACAAAGGTTGAGGAGACTAAACATTTTTTAGAATTTTTGTTTTCTTTTAAGTGATTTTGCCGTCATTAGACCAAAATTATAATCTTAGGAAGTCTTTTGTGATTGCGAATTTAAATTTTGTTATTTCACAGTTACCCAAAAACATATACCTACTTTCCCAAAAAAATTCTTATGCTGCAACAAACCAATCCGTAGCAAATGTTTGCAGATAAAGCCATTTCGAGTATATGGGTGTGGATCATGAAAATAGAAATTTCACTAAATTGGGGCCAAGCTTAATTTTGCGTCGATCAGTAAGTTGATGAAATTTAATTTGTTGGGAAACCTGAAATCTTCAAAACTATTTCAATTTTTTTCTCACTGTAAAGAAATATTAATAGTAACAGGTTTGACAAGCGGCAGAGCAGGTAAGCTGCAATAGTTGTTTACCTAACAAGTGCCGTAAGTGATACTTTTCCGCACGCGACGGCAGTCGATCAGACGACGCGAAGCGAAGATCGGTCAAGCTGTCAAGGGCGAGAAAAGCACTTTCCGCATGTGTTAAGTGCAAAGTTTTTCATACTAGCGTGAACTATGAACACTTCTTCTTTTAAAGAAGGAGTGGTATTTCAAATTATCAAACTTCTTTTCTTAACGCTTTTATTTTTCATTGCTCAGGAACTTATTAAAAAGTAGGGGAGACAGGGGCAAAATGATCCCCCTAATACTTGACGTGATATAATTAAAATTGTAGTAAAGATACATAATTGCAAATTCAATGTAGGTTGAAACAGTCTTTTATCTTGCTTATACTGACATTTAGATCATTTTTAAATAATTCTTTTTTTCAATAATTATAACTTTGTGAATATTTGCCAAGTGCTCATTTTGCCCCACCTAGTGGGACAAGATGATCCACGTGCAGTTAAAGCCATAAATGTCGATTTATTTTGTTTATTCTAAGGCAATTAAAGTAACAAAATGTTTGCTTAATACTTATTTATTTCAAAAAAATATATGTAAACATGTAGGTACGGTAGGATACAATGAACTGAACTAACTAGTAGAAGAACCAAATACTAACTCATTGCAATACATTACGACACACTTTCTTTGCCAAAGACTTGTACCTGCAGACATCGCAAATGAAATTATCTTCACCTTCTTCCACCCCTGAACATGCTTCGTGTACCCATTGAGGTCGTCCACTGCATTTAATCCATCCCTCTCCGCTTACAGATTTGCTGTATGATTCACCGCAAATCAAACACTCTGGACCACTTTCCGACTCAGAACTCGAAGTCGATACGTCCTTGTTTTTCTCAGATTTCTTTTTAAGAGTCGTCTTCCCTTTTAAGCTCACCGTATCTTTATTATTGCCCTCTTCCTTGTGCCCCAGTTTCCTATTTTTCACCTTTTTCTCAGATTTTTTTCTTTCAGTATCTTTTTTCTTTTCGACTTCTTGTTCTAGCTCATTTTTACAAGGGTTACTGGTTAATACGACGGCCTTTCCTTTCTTTCTGTTTGTATTTTTTCTTAATATTGTCACTTTTGCTAAAGGCTGAATATCAGTTGGTTTTATTTTTAAAAAAGAATTGTCCAATGATACGTTCTCGCTAGTGCCAATATGGGAACATTGGCTGTTCGAGTCATTGCTAGTTCCAGGGCTAGGTTCTTTGATATGCTCAGGACTAGTTGCTTCTAAATCTTGATTGTTTCCTTCTGGATTTGTAAGAGACAGATCGGGAGGAGCTTCTTCGGAAACATCAGCGGGTGCAAAGTCGATATCTGAGAAGATATGTCTGTCAAATGGGACGATACCCGCTTTCTTAAATGCATTTAGCGCATTCTCAGGTGTGCAACCTTTTAAATATGCTTCACAAAACAGTTTACTGAATTGGAAAACAGATACAGTACGCCCAGGGTTGTTGCTCGATCGAGATATCGGCTAAGAGGGTACATAACTCCCACATCCAAGGGCTGAAGCCTGAGAACTACATTATTTTTTTCTGGCTTTGTCAAACACTTTCAAATTTTTACTATGGCTCCCATGACCACCTAAAACTAGTAGAGCGGGATCTTCTTTGGTAGGTTTTGCGTGATTTAAAAGTGGTCAAACCAAAACGAAAAAACGTTTAGTGTCATCCAACCATGAGCATTGCAGGAGGATATTGATCCTGGGGGAGCCCCATCTTTTAATTCCTCCTTCATCCTCTTGCGTGAAAATATGAACAACGGCGGAATATAATTTCCACCAGCAGAAGTGCAAATTACAACAGTGGTCGACATTCCACGATCGGCAGATGTTATCCTTGAAACTTGCTTTCTACCTCTCATTGCCACTATTTTTTTTTAGAGTTATGGCCAGGAACTGTACAGGGTGTCCGGTTATAAATGTAACCCTCCTTTAACTTTTTTATTTGCCCTCGTATAAAAAAATGGTAAATACAAAAGTTGTAAGGATTTTTATACAGTTTTGTGCGGTGTTACTAGAAAAACAATTGAATATCGAAATTCTACTGTACAGATTAAATTAAGGTTTTTTTAATGGGACACCCTGTATATTCTTCTGTAAATCGATAGAGCTTTTTAAGGCGAGTTCAGTAATATAAGGTTTGTTGGGTCTAGCTATAATAGTTACCACGTAAATTGCAAGAATGTCGGGTATCTGATTATTACTGCACCCTCTCCTAACTTCTTTATTTGGTGAGCTAGAAAAAAATTCTTCCTTCAGAAGGTTTTCTGATGTTCAATTGTTTTTTCTAGTAACACCGCAGAAAGCTTCTGAAGGAACCTACAACTTTTGTATACAGCATTTTTTCTAGCTCACCAAATAAAGAATTTAGGAGAGGGGTTCAGTAATAATCAGATACCCGACATTCTTGCAATTTACGTGGTAACTATTATAGCTAGACGCAACAAACCTTATATTACTGAACTCGTCTTAAAGAGCTCTACCGATATCCGCAAGAATATACAGGATGTCCCATTTAAAAAAAAACATTAATTTAATCTGCACAGTAGAATTTCGATGTTCAATTGTTTTTCTAGTAACACCGCAGAAAACTGTATGAAGATCCTTACAACCGTAAATACACAATGGATGGATCCAAGCTTTTTCAGTGGCTTAGGAAGAACACCAGCAGCCCTTTTCTTTTTAATAAGCCGCTTATTCTGGGTTCGTCAAAATTTGTGGCAGCTGTCTATTGTTCAATGGCATTTTGAATATTTCCACCCTCCAATTTTGCCTTTGGGATTTTCTCTTATAGGTCCGAACCATAATTGTAATTTAAAATACAGAATTGTCTTCTATTAACTAACAAACTTATCCAATAAAAGCGTGGGGCAAAATGATCCAGGACCGTTCTGCCCCGGTGCATAATGGATCATTTTGTCCCATTGCTTAACCTTTAAAAAAATGTCACATGTACAGACAATAGTTCATTATATAAATGGCTCGTGGTTAGGAATAAGTTTGGGTTAGAATCCTTTTTAAATGCCTGTATACACAATATTATTCACTAATTATAGAGGTTTTAATAAAGCACTTACGTTAGATCAAACACGCAGACAAACTTGTTTACTTGATAAAATCATAGTTCATGCGAACACGTGGACGACTGGAAGACAACTATCAAATTGGGACGTGTAGAAGCACCTTTAAAGGTCGGCCCATAGAGGGCGGTGGTAGTTCGTTGAAAAAACAGAAAGGATGGTTATGTCCCAGGGGGATCATTTTGCCCCGGTCTCCTCTACTTACTGCATTACAGGCCTCCAATGTGTATTTTGGAAGAGATATTAATAATTTGATTTTTCATGATTTTTCAAATACAAAACTGTGCAAATATTGAATGGCCAGAAAATGCCACACGTGGAGAATTTATGTTTCCGAGATGAATTGTTACGTGAATACTTGTTACGAAGAGAACAGAGCAAACTCCGCAATAGTATGCTGAAAAGTCGTGCGGAACGTGCACTTTTCTGCACGATCGTGGGAAAACATAACGTATATGATTGGGTCTTCTCACCCTGTAAAACGGGTTTTGATTGATTTCTAATCTGGCAATTCTTTTTTAAGCACCCATCATCAAATTAGTTTAGTTTAAACACGGACTTTCATGTTTTATTCAGTTTTTTAAGTTTTTGATCATGCAATACCAACAACGAAACATAGTCATCCAAAAATAATGAAGTGTGGGGTGGAGAGTCCTACTCGCTCCTTATGAAAATCTTGGCGAGACACATCTTTGATTTTAAATAACCAAAAGCATTTAAAAATTGAAATTTCGCATCTAGTTCCGAATTGAAAAAGTAAGTTAACTGTTGACATATCTGGTCAGAAGAAAGTTAAGATAATTTTTTAAAATTTCAATTTTTCTAAAGCAAAGGAAATGCTATTAACTTCCTTACCTCCATACACTTGGGCTTCCTGCAACTTTGTCTCAATTTAACGAATTCGCTATTGCATTGCATACCTTAAATCCAATTGGATGCACTAGAATGTGTAGCACAATATACAGGATGTCTCAAGGTGGATGGTACCTTAGACTTTTCTGGAGAACCACTCAAAGGATCATTCTGAAAATTTGGTCGTTTACATAAACGGACATATTCTACCATGCTAAAATATTTTCGACAATGCAGTGTTACCAACTCTAAAATTTTAAATGGAACACCCTGCATATTATTGTATATTTGGTTTCTGCAGAGAATTTTAGACATATTTCATTGATAACGTCTTCAACTGTCAAGTTCAAGTTTGACAGCCTGTAAAATCTAAGCGGCTAAAGATAGAGGAAAATGGGCGTTTTCACACTAGCCGACACGACAACGACACGATAACGACACGACAACGATGCCGACACGATATCCGACAGGTGGTTTACACATTTCAACAACACGGCACATGCAGTTGTTGTGTGTCGGTACTTAACCAATTCTATATATTATATTTATTTTATTTGAGGCGCAAAAAACAATGTAAGCAAAGGCATTTATGGGGACATCCAACAATACCGAGATGTTAACGGTACATCTCATTATTAAACTGAGATATTTAGAGGCGACTTTACTATACTTTGTTTGAGAAGTTGGTTTATGACCCAATTAAGTACATACTGTAATTATTTTCCTATGAGCAAAAATTCATTTGACTACATATTAGATAATTTAATTAATATTTTATTATGTTAATGGGTTTTCTCCCAAATACAGGGCTTAAATTCCACTAATTCAATGAATATAACGATGTCATATTTGAAACTGGTAATTTTTCTTTAGTTTCACCTATAAATTAAAACAAACATCAGTGATTCCACACACCACTTACAAAAATATGGACGAAAATCCCCACGACACGACAGGATTGCTTGCTTCTCAACGACATGTCGTTTCCTGCAACGACACGACACCGACATGTCGTAAAGTGTGAAAGCATTCCCATTTAATTATATGAGATAACGATTCCACCGACATCGTTGTCGTTGTCGTGTCGTTGTCGTGTCGGCTAGTGTGAAAACGCCCAATGGTTTGCACTTTCCTATCTTGGTTTTTCATGAGCTATCGTTTGACACTAATTTTAGATTTAACCAGAAGTTAAATTTAACCGGAATGTCTTAACCTCTGGTTAAATATAAAATTAGTGTCAAACGATAGCTTATCAAAAACCAAGATAGGAAAGTGCAAACCATTTTGCTTTATCTTCAACCGTTTAGATTTTATAGGCTGTCAAACTTGGTAAATAGTCGATTTTCAACTGTCAATATTTCAGAAACAGTAGCAGATAAGTCTAAAATTCTCCGCAAAATCCAAATATGCAATAATATATAGGGTGTTCCATTTAAAATTTTGCAGTTACTACTACTTTTTAGTAGAAGCGGCAACACTGCATTGTCGAAAATATTTTAGCAAGGTGGAACATATCCGTTTATGTAAACGACCAAATTTTTAGAATGATCCGTTTAGTGGTTCTCCAGAAACGCCTAAGGTACCATCCACCGTGAGACACCCTGTATATTTTCATTTATATAATTATAACATGGAATAATCTTTTACGCTCTAAATGCAGTTTTATCTCCATATTTTTCACTGCAAATAATTTATAAAATATATGTGATATCCACTTTGAAATAGGTAGTTGGGTTCAATGTTCAATCATTATTACCAGAAATTACATTATCTAAATAGTAAGTATAGATTTAAAATTGCATCTGAAAAGCGTTTGATCCGAAAAACAGCAATTTTGAAAAATTTTGCAAATTCTTGTGAAGTTGAACCCTCACTAATGATTCGCTCTCAGAATTTGATATTGTGCCATCCAGTGACCATATTGAAGTCATTTGACGGTGCCTAATCGGAATTAATTTGCCCACATTGTTCATAAAAGGAGAAATCTAGGCTTGAAGGAATACTGAGAATTAAATTTGTTTCCAACTTATTCGTCTAGAGTTTAGATCAATGATTACGGCACAATCTATACAAATAATATAAAGTCGCAATCGTTAGATGTTTCGTATATAAAAACGTTGCAATTCACACTAATTAATATTTTAGTCCAAAATTGTAACTATAGATTTATCTTCTAAAAGATTAAAGTGGGCAAAGTTAACTCCGAAAAATGATACCCAAGTCCAAAATTAACACGTTCCATTTCGTTTGGTGAAAATATTAAATAAAATCAGTCTACAGTTCTATGAACATATGGGTTTACCCCAGAGCTTAAGAAACTATAATCCTAAAGGCCTATGCTTTATAAATGAAAATTTCTTATTAATACGAGCGAGATTATCACATTTGGTAACTAACTCATTCTATGAATGTATCAGTTGTAAAATTCTAGTTTCTGATTGCTGTCTTATAGAGCATAATACAGCACTAGCATTCTTGCAAAGGCTGCGATTTATTTCCTATGATCAGCAGGTTGAAACAGAAAATCGATTTTACCAGTTAATATTAAGGGCAAGGATTAGTGCCCTACTGAAACTAACGCAAAGATATGAATAAATAGAGGCATAAAGACCAGTTCAGTTGTATTAGTAAAATTCATATAGAACGGCCAGGCAAGGTAAATTGTTTGTTTCAAAAGGGTTAATGTGTTATTCATTAATAGCCGATTGCATCAAAGTATTTAATTCAAGATTGAGCTAATGTTGGGCTAAATTCAATATGTTCAGTTGAGATTTAATCCGATATTAGCTTAATCTTGAATTAAATTCTTCGGAGCAATCGGCTATCAGATGGTGTTCCCTTTCACGATTAATATTACACCCCTATATAAACGTTATTTTATAAACACCTATTTACTGATTGCAGTTATCAAGCAGAAATAGCATCGCCGATAGGTCTACGTGCATAAATATTAGACTTTGTACTTCAATCACCCTATAACGACACCAAAGATATTTTCTCTGTAACCAAACCTAATTCAAACTTAGCTAAAATCAAACAGGTAACAGATTCTAGGAACAATTTGTCATAAAATCAACAGAACAAGTTTATTATAGAACGGAACATACCACACATTTTGGCAAAAAATATATATTTCTAAAACTTGCGTATCATTTAGATTGTTTGCCTAATATTTAGGTGAGTAGTGTAAACCTGTAATATTGTATTAAGTACCAATTTATTAGATTATAAGGAATTTGTTGGCCATATTTGTATTTAAAATTAGGAATCGGACTTGGTGCTTTACTATACGTTTTTGCAAATAGCCAAATAGTAATAGAATATAAGCGAGAATATTATATTATTTCAGTCTACCAAATTTGGCTCACGAGATAATATTCTAAAACACTGTTACTTCCTCCATTATTAATTGTATAATATTTATACACTAAATACCTAGTTAATAACAGAACTTTCTAGTAACAAACCGAAAATTCCCAAATCTTTATTACACTCCGAATATTGTTGCCTTTTAATTGATCATTATCAAATTGTAATATATTCGCAGTTCTGATATATTTGGTGATACATACCAAGGGGAATTACCAAAATGATTCCCTTCTGTCATTCTGTGTAACTGATAAAAGCAGATTTTTTCTAGGCTTTTGAAAACCTTTGGCTAAAAAAACGTACATGAAAATATGGCTCTTCACTGCTATTGCAAATGAATTGTAAATTTGTTTATTTGTATTATAAATATCTAGGCTAAGTGAGAGCGAACGTACATGCGTTTAGATATACACTAATTAGCTCTTAGTTAATAGTTTTGCCATGTCTTCGATAGTTGTTAGGTAATTTTTTTATTGAAAAGTAAAGATATTAAGTTTTGTAAACGTGTAAGTTGAAAATATATAAGAATACAATAAATAATGATATAAATATTATTTATGTTTGTTTTATTTTTGGCACAAACGTTTGATCCTGTCGCATTTTGTGGAAAAATGTATCCGTTACAATTCACCTCCTCGCGCTTCCGAAGTTCTGGTACATTATTAATTTTCGCGTAGAGAAATTTTATAATTTTACTAGAACGAAGTAATGCAGATAGGCGATGTATAAAGTTAGGGTCCTCCTATTTTCACTTCAGTTTAGTTAAAACTTACCTCCTCGCGCCTCTGCAATCTGGGTACAAAATTAATTTTTGCTTGGAAGAAATTTAATCATATTAATTATGCCTACAAAAAATATTAGGTTACGGATATACGAGATATATATATTTTAAGTGATGATTTGGCGGGAAAAAGTATAAGTTCAAATTTACCTCTTCGGGCTTCTGACATTCTGGTAGAATAAGAATTTTCGCTTGAGAAATTCGATCAATTTAAACAAATAAGTACTATTAGAGCACAGCAAGACGACGTATAAAGTTTTGCTACGGATACTTTTGGCGGGAAAATTTATCCGTTAAAATTTACCTCCTAGTGCTTCTGCGATCTTGGTACAATAAGACTTCGCTTAGAGAAAGTTGATAAATTTAAGCATATAAGTAATTAATAGCACAGAAAGACAACGTATAAAGTTTTGCTCCTGATATTTTTGGCGGGAAAATGTATCGGCTAAAATTTACCTCCTCATGCTTCTGCGATCCTGATACATTAGGAATTTACGCTTAGAGAAATTTGATACATTTAAGCAAATAAGTAATATTAGAGCACTAATAGACGAGGTATAAAGTTTTGCTCCTGATCCCTTAAAATTTACCTCCTCGCGCTTCTGCGATCCTGGTACATTAAGAATTTTCTCTTAGAGAAATTTGATAAATTTAACCATACAAGTAATATTAGAGCACAAATAGACGAGGTAGAAAGTTTTGCTCCTAAACTTTTGGCGGGAAAATTTATCAGTTAAAATTTACCTCCTCGCACTTCTGCGATCCTGGTACAATAATAATTTTCGCTAAGAGAACTTTGAAAAATTTAAGCAAATAAGTAATATTAGAGCACAAATAGACGAGGTATAAAGTTTTGCTCCTGATACTTTTGGCGGGAAAACTTATCAGTTAAAATTTACCTCCTCGCGCTTCTGAGATCTTGGTACAATAATAACTTTCGCTAAGAGAAATTTGATAAATTTAAGCAAATAAGTAATATTAGAGCACAAATAGACCAGGTATAAAGTTTTGCTCCTGATCCCATAAAATATACCTCCTCGAGCTTCTGCGATCCTGGTACAATAAGACGTTTCGCTTAGAGAAATTTGATAAATTTAAACATACAAGTAATATAAGAACACCAATAGACGAGGTATAGCTTTGCTCCTGATCTCTTAAAATTAACCTCCTTGCGCTTCTGCGATCCTGATACATTAAGAATTTTCGCTAAGAGAAATTTGACAAATTTAAGCAAATAAGTAATTAAGAGTACAGAAAGACAACGTATAAAGTTTTGCTCCTGATATTTTTGGCGGGAAAATGTATCAGCTAAAATTTACCTCCTCACGCTTCTGCGATCCTGGTACTATAATAATTTTCTCTAAGAGAAATTTGATAAATTTAAGCAAATAAGTAATATTAGAGCACAAATAGACAAGGTATAAAGTTTTGCTCCTGATCACTTAAAATTTACCTCCTCGCGCTTCTGCGATCCTGGTACAATAAGACTTTTCGCTTAGAGAAATTTGATACATTTAAG
>MU182894.1:146591-178091 GCA_016904865.1 Pissodes strobi | reverse complement strand
AAATTTGATACATTTAAGCAAATAAGTAATATTAGAGCACTAATAGACGAGGTATAAAGTTTTGCTCCTGATACTTTTGGCGGGAAAATTTATCAGTTAAAATTTACAATTTTCGCTAATCAAACAGCACAGATAGGCGAGGTATAAAGTTTAGTTCCTAGTACTTTTGGCGGAAAAACGTATCCATTAAATTTTGCTTCCTCGTCCTCGCGCTTCTGCGATCATGGTACAAAATTAAGACTCAGCTGGGTAGACGAGGAATTATGTTTTTGCTTCCGATGATTTGGTGGGAAAATGTATCTCTTAAAATTTACCTCCTCTTGCTTATGCGAACCTGCTACAAAATTAGGAGGAAATACTTTTAATGAAAATAATACTAAAACGCAGCTAGATAGGCGAGGAATTATATTTTTGTTGCTGATGATTTGGCGGGAAAATTTATCGGTTAAAATGTACCTTCCTCGCGCTTATGCGATCCTGATATATTTTTTTTTGCTTATAGAAATTTGACCCTATTAATGAACCAGATAGACAAGGTATTATATATATGCCCTGCTGATTTAGCGGAAAAATGTATTAAGTAGTTGTAATTTACTTCTGTCTGCCATCCTGGTACAAGATTAATTTTCGTTTATAGAAATTTGATCCTTTTAATGATCTAAATATCACTAGGATAGACAGGCGAGGTACTTTACAATTTTGCTACTGATGATTTGGCGGGAAAATTTAATAGCTAAAATTTACTTCTTTGTGCTTCTGCAATCCTGGTACAAAATTAATTCTCGTTTAGAGAAATTTGATCCTTTTAGTGATATAAACAATATTAGAATAGACACTAGACAGGCGAAGTATTATATAATTTTGCTCGAGACGATTTGGTGGGAAAATGTATGAGTTAAAATGTATCTCTTCGCGCTTCTGCGATCCTGGTACAAAAAAAAACCCTTAGAGAAGTTTGAATCTTTTAATGATCAAATAATATTAGGATACATGTAGGCAAAGTAATTTTGTTTCTGCTGATTTGACGGAAAAAATCCAGTTAAAATTTACTTCCTCGCGTTTCTGCGATCCTGATACAAATAATTTTAGAACACAGATAGGCGTTTGCTATACAGGTTACAGCAACTGTAAAGAGATGAAAGATTATGTCTATTATAGACGTTATCTTTATAGAAGAATTAGAACGTTTTAAAAAATTAAACGGCATGTAGGATGAAAAGACACCTTTTAAAAATGTGTTGTCTTATACAGGATGTAGAATGATTCAAAGAGAGGTCACAAATAAATTTAAATATTTTAAATAAAACACTGTGTACTTTCCGATTTTTTTTAAGTATGCTTTAAACTTTATCCATATTTATTATCTCTTCATGTGTCTAATTTTTTTTCCTAGATATCGACATATGACAATTACATTTTCACCACTTTGAATACCTTTAGAATCCAAATTTAACGGCTCAGCATAGAGCAAAACGAATTTCATATTTCAATTATAGTTTTAATTAGACTGGCAGCAATTTAATCAGAAGTTAGTGTCAGTGGGTAGATAATTCAAAAAGTTGATAATAAATTGCAATCCGTTTTGCTCTGTTGTGCCGTTTGGATTCTACAGGTACAGGTAAGTGGAGAAAAGGTAAAACAGAAATTGGTATTTGTGTCTTTTGTGTGTTACCGATTGTGCTATACACTTCAGCTGCTTCTATTTTATCCTGACTTGATCAAAAATGTAGGTATATACCTATACCTGAATTCCACGTTAGGTACATTGCACTGTTTACAAGATACCTCTACTTTCGATACTTTTCAGAAAGACTTGCTTTGCAAGTTTGTGAAATGTCGTTGTTTGAGTACTTTACTCAAACAACGGAAATACTTATGAAATAAAATTAAGTTAAATTAATTCCGACTTTTAACTAAATGTGTAGAATTAAGTCGCAATTTAGCACTTTGACTTTAAGATGAGAATAACAATTTAAAATAACTTTAGAAAGGAACTTTTCTGTAGGACTTCAGCATTTATTAACTTTAATTTTTACTATAGTATGTATGATGGCTATAACTATCTGTATAACGCTTACTATAACTTCTGTATAACTATTAACTGTAGAACTGGCATTGGAGAGCTATCTTTGTATATCTCTTCTGCATATCTTACTATCTGTTTAACTATTGGTTTTGGTGGGAGTTTCCGCTTTTATAACGTTAGTCCCTCTACTACAGAAGAAGTGTCAGTTCCCTCTCAGAAGAGGATCATTGACTTTGTCTGGGCCTTAGAGAACGCACGGTTGCCGGTATGCTTTCATCTAGCGGAAACGGTGATCAGGAAAGGGGTGGACCGTTCATGGCTACGCGAGTCGCGGACGGGACGCCCACGATTAAAAGGGAGATCCGTGGAAATGCTAGCCCCATAGCTTCTATATTCGGTAGGGTTATCGTAGCCGCTATGAGCTAGACGGAGATAGACGTCGGATACCTTTTCATAATCTACTTGACTGCGAGGACGGAGATTTCTTGGTTCCCGCTTTAAGATTGAAAATTGAATGTAAGCAAAAAATGCTGAGAAAAGCGTAATTGAATTATTTAAAATAGCTGGAAATTCGCTGCGTTACATAAGAGACCGAATTTACTGCGATTTACATAATAGGGTTGTCCAATTTAGACAGCCCAACGTTCAAAAATAATCAACCGATCTCTGATTTTTCGTAAATTTCAAATAAATGGCCGAATATTTTAGCACAAGAATTATTATTCTGGTATGTGGGAACAGATGGAACATGACCATAGATATCAGGAAAGGTAGAATATGGATATAGTATAGATGATGAAAGGCGGATTTGAAGAAAAAAGCCTTCGATGTTTAAAGTTATAAATTACCTTGAAATCTCCAACAGAATTGGCAGAAACTACTGCTTATCACTTGAAAAATGTCCAAATTCTCCGATCCTGGCCTATCTTCAAATATTATAAATAAGATTTTAGACAAATAAATCTACTTACTTAGCACATCGATAAGCCAACAGTACACTTTTACCCAGAAATCTGCTATAAAATCCACCAGAAACTCCCTCTGACATCAAAAAATGCCACCATTATCCGATCCGAACCATTTTTAATGAGATTTCAAGCAATTACCTTGTGTCAAAATAGTGGAAAAATGTAATTTAATTAATAACAATTTTAAACGTCTCCCGTCGATATCTAAATCGGCGGATTTACGTAAAACCGGCGGTTATAAAAAGATATTTTAAATTAAAGTAATATAATATGTTAGAATACATGAACAATATCAATGGCGGCTCGCGACTTTGAAAAGTGGTGAAGAGCTACTTTTAGGAAGAAAAGCGCATATTTTTGAGGACCACGCCCAAACTGCCAAACTTTGTAAATAATTATTACCGTTATTTTTTAGGTAAATCATCAAAAAATAAAATATTGTAAACGACTAGTTTTTGGTAACACGTTTTATTTCGCCAGTACAGTTATCATAATTACATAATGCCATGAGTCGACTTTGCTATCGTACAATAACTATATCTACGCCTTATTTCTAATCTATCTATATACTCCGTATTATGTAACACCGATTCGATTCTACTGCTGCGCCATTCGTTTTCCAGGGTTGTCACGTCCTCGCCTATTTGAACGTCGCACGTCGCCTCTCCAAAATTTGCTTGTTACATTATTAGCAACAAAAACATTTTGTGTACATACTTGAAGAATAAAAACCGAGACAAAAACATAGGTTAATCAAGGGTTAACTCAATAACAGTTATTCTGACCGTAAGCAAATTCTATTTAATCGAACTTCTAACGTTTTCTTCTAAAGCATCGGCGGCGCACGTATTTTGATTTTGCTCAAAATTTCTAAGCATTAACTGGCATTTTAAGTGTTCTCCAGAATCTCCGTTTTTACGCAACAATCTAGTAATTTTTAGAAAACCTGCAAAATCCGTCCTTATTCCAAACAGAATGTTTATTTGAATAGTAAACATGGCCAACAGAATAATTTATGTAACACAGTGCTACTACATAGGACTGTAACGGAATATAAATTATTAAAAATAAATTCTAAACTAAATTCTATTTATTTATCAATGGTTTTCGATGTTCGGTATATTAATCCCCAGCGACATCTATCTGTGAATGGGTATATTTCGCACAATTAACTATTTAAGAAGAACAGGTATGCAGGTTTATATCCATAATTTGCGGATTCATATCGTGGTAGATTTCTATATTAAGAGTGACATCTATTTGGAAACGGACTTATCTCATATAGTTGGTAATGGAAGGACGTAGTACGCTTCTCAATATCTGTAATTTAAGCATTTAATCTACAATAGATTGCTATATTTGGCGTATGTTGAGTATTTCCATAGTTTGTAGCCGTATATCCTATAGCGGTTGTCACATGATTTAAATTACCCAATGAGAGCATCGAAAATCAGAATAGGTTCAACGTCTTAAATTTTAAAGGAAAGGTCGTTAATCTTTGTGGCAACGTTTGACTCGGTAAGTGCTAGTTTTTTTTTTGATCTTGAAATATTTTATTCATCTTGCATATATTTCACTAATCTTTTCATTTTTCAAATATATAATGAATAATTGTTTCTGATTCACTTAATCATATTTCGCTAAAGCAAGAATTTAGCATTTTTATATTACACTTTCGAGTAATCTACGATTTCAATAATCTTAAATTTTTTGTTGTGACCATTAGGTTCAAATACCGATTTGTTGGTGGATAATTGCGTATCTTATTAGTTGAATTCATGTAATGTGATAATGGTTTAATCCAAATTTATAGAGAACGAAATTATTTCATCGTTTAGCGGTCACGCATAGTATTTTACGTATTTTCTTTTAAATTGAACAGTATTGTTTGGGAAATTCTTGGATTCTATATATTCCTGCGAAGGAAGTAAATTGAATTTTCTGTAGAATTCCTTCGAATTTTCCCTCATAATATTGCTAGTTTAATATTTTTTCTTTTCAGGCTTATTTCATTAATATTTCAGTTTATTTGTAACATCAAACATATAATTATTAGCTTACCGTGTCACGTTTCAGCAATGATGTACCGACATTAATTTACATATATGAGAGGTTTAAATACACGTGTGTAAATTTACCTGGTTTATTTCTTTTTATTTTATCTAAGTTCCAATCTCAAGGCGATATAGTGATTGTCTTATCTTTATATTTAATTAATTGAGGTGTAATTGCACTCAATTATCGTTTATGTGCCAAGGGCCATATAGCCCATATACATATATTAAGCAATAGAAATTACTTATTTGGAGTAATAAGACTCGTTTATAGAGAGGTTGTACCTCTATTTTTTCTATTTTTCAATTATCGTTTATGTGCCAAGGGCCATATAAAAAAGTAATAGAAATTACTTATTTGGAGTTATAATAAGACTCGTTTATAGAGAGGTTGTACCTCGATTTTTCTATTTATCATAAAAATCACGTTATTTTTTATTTAAATTTGCCGAGAGCCACTGTTTGGACAAGTTTCATAATTTTCTTTTGAATTTTAAATTTCAATCACAATTTCTTTTGAATTTCATATCTTAAAGTAAAGAAAAGAAATATCTTGAGTGACAGTAATTATTTATAATTCTTGCTTAACAATAGTCATTTATAATTTTTGCTTAACGTTAGTTATTTATAATTTTTGCTCAACTTAAAATCGTAATTTGTTTTTCGATTATACCTGTTTTAACCAGTAAATTTTCAAATTGTTGATTACTTCCTCCTGAATATTCGTCCGACTGAAATCCACAGGATATTTTCCTGAATAATTTTTTATTAGCGATATACCCTGGTCTAAGGCGATTATTATTTTTTTTTCACATGTGAATACCGTTGGCTGAAGAAAACCACTATCGTCCACGTCGCTGTGCCAAACCTGTAGAGGGAGACGACACTGAGACAACCTTTTAAGTTCTAGATCATCTCAAGTCAGCTGAACTTGGGAATAGGCAGAAGCAGGTTTCCAGTAGAAGTCCCAATACGGTTGCATGGTTATAGGATAGTGGGACAAGCTAGGTAATAATCAACCGAAGGTTGAATAGGGTGCAAAGACCAGTGTAATTGTTTAAATCTTTTACATTAATTTTAATTTTCATTCTCATCACAAAGTTAATTTATTTATAAACTATATTTCAAGTAATTTCATCAATTGTATTTGATTGTATTTGTAATTTAATTATATTGACAACTCCAGTTTACATGGTACCATAAATCACATTTGTTATATAATCATATAGTTAATGTATGGCTTGTTTTTAATTTATTTCTTTGATTTGCCGCAAGATAGAGCTCTATGAGACATTACGAACAGCAAATTGATATTTCTGTTTTTATTGTTATTTATATTTAAGCATTCAAGTTCAGTTCGTGTTGTCTCTAGGAGTTCTGGCGCCCCAAAAAAAATTTCAGTTGACAAAGGAAACAATCCAATCCACACCCTAATCTCATGCTTAATTAAATTACATAAATTAACTATCCTTACAAATTGGCGACTAGCTAATAAATCATTAAAAAGTGGCGCTCTACTTTCAGGGTACCAAATTCATTACAGGACATAAACAATTGAATTCTTCAAACCAGGAAGACTTAAAATTAATATTGTATGATCTGTCATTTTTTTTATTTAATTTTTTTAAACCTATGTTTAAAATAGTAGTAGGTCGTCCTTGCAATAAAATGTCCCTCTTATCTTGAACCGTTTCCAACAAATTGCCCACTGTCATTCATTTTTTTTTAGAATAGTGCGCTTTTAATATGCTCTGCAAAATTATCATATTTGTAATCGAGTAAACGGAAGAATGATGAAGATGTGTTAGCCGGCTTTGTCCGGTGTCTGCTCGCTGCATAGCGTCACTGTTACTATTGCAACGCGCGATCAAGTGCATATGAATACTGACCCTCTTCATCGGCTGGCGAGAATCGGTTAAAAGCAAATATATTACAAGACTATATAGCGTGTTCCGGCCACTACCTAAGCCAAAACCGTGAGATAAATGTATATATACTCCACATAAGTCTATCTCGCCTCATGCAGTGCCGAAATGCGCAGAAGCACCAAGTTTGGATTCATTGATGGTCGCTGCCATTGAAGCACTCCGACCTACAAATCAATGATTCCCCACCGATCTCCATATATGGATAAGCACAAAGCGATCCAAATCATACTGATTCATGCGCCTTCAGATGTAAACAAAAGAAGGTAATTCTGAGACTGCGCAGTTTCAATTTGCAGGTTATCGATCGATTCCACGTGCTTCATCACCGCATGGCCGCGAATAAGCGACAGGTCCGAATTTTAAGAATTTGGAAAAATATTTTTGCCGTTGTATATATTACCAAAAATTTAAAAGCAAGTTGATAGATGATATATTTAACACAAAAATTGCAAGCCATTGGTTTTTAAAAGAAATAGAATAGACCAACCGATAAAATATACAACTTTTACTCTTTTTTCCGAATCTTGCTTTGTTTTGGAGACAAAAAAATAAATAAAAACTATTTCTTTCCTCGTCCCTGGGCGACACAAAAACCAATTAAAAAATTTAAAAATATGACAGTAAGTATATAATTATGTTTAACGAATAAGCCATTGATAGGTATGCAAAAAAATACTACCAAATATTTTGGTACCTACCTAATTTTTACATTCTTTATATGTGGCATGCATTTTTTTTGTTAAAAATATTAACTAGTTTGCCCAAAATGATTTTATGACCAAGAAAATTTGAATGATTTATACTGTAAAATCTGGTGTAACACAGGCGCAGCACTGAAACTTGTAAATTTTCAAATATACATATTTTTTAAAATCATCCCTTTGATTCAAAAATATTAAAAAATGGAAGCACCTCCTAATAAAACCCTTTTTTTTACTACTAACATGAAAAATCACCATTATTTACTCCATTCCTCAAATGAGAAGTAACATTTCTCACCCTAGGTAAATAATAATATTAAAAAAAACCTAGGTCAATAATGAAACGGAAACGGAAAATGTCAAAATGTCAAACTTGTTAGTTTGACAACTAGTTGTCATTTTGGATTATTTGAAAAATGAGTAGGAAATGATTAAATTCAAAATCTAACCAATTCAAATAATGATAAGGATTGTATCAGTGCTATTAGTAAGAAAATTATATACAGTATGACTTTCACTTTTCATGACTCCCCATAATATTCTTATTAATAATGCAATTTTGTAAAAATTTAGATGGAAAGAAGGTACTTTGTATGTATGGAGCTGTCAGGAGATTATTAGCGTTTTTTGGCGAGTAACCACGGTTAACTACAAGTAATACTGAAGTAAGTGCCAAGCGGGCACCCCACCACAAGTTGTACTGTCTGCTTCTGTCTTCGCCAAAATACCGTAGTTAGATCTTGCATTGCTAGAAAAGAATATAGATATTTTGCATATTTATTTGAAAATTATCAGTTCGATCAGTGCAGAACGTTTACTCATATTTTTAATGACAGAATGGTGGCCTCTGGAGATAAGCAAACTAATGGTATTTTTCGATGAATATGTTCAGGATACTTTATGCTGCCCAAATCCCATTTGGGGCACATTTGTGTAGAAATTCCGATCCGTATGAGGCTTCTATAGAAGAATTTCATGAACGTATAATTTACAAACTTGTTCAGAATGGAAAAACAAACATTTCACATGTTTAACGTTTCAAAATTAATCCGCCATGACTCCATCAAACCTCGAGTACCACACCTCGTCACGTATGTAAGTTGTAGTAAGCCGTAGTTGAAAAATGATGATGTAATAGTGACATCACGAAACTTCCCCTCACTTACCACAATTAAATTAATCCTCGTGAAAACAAAGCAGTATCCTGTAGTATGCCGTGGTTAATTGTAGTTAGCTCGCGAAAAAACGCTTCTTGTTACGATATCTGTCAGTCAGACAACTGAACTTCCAGGCTACTTGATATTTCGAACTATTTGAAAAATATGTAGAAAATGACTAATATAAAAATCAAATCGAATCAAATATGGTAATATATCAGTGTTAGTAGTAAAAAAAATTCTATATATACCTCGGTTGAGAAGGCCATTATTAACCTCGCACATTATATCCTTCGGCGCTCCGCGCCTCAGGATATAAAAGTGCTCGGTAAATAATGGCTTACTTCTCAACCTAGGTATATAATATACTATTTATATGCGTTTGCCTTAAATTTTACTTTCTCTTTAAGTTAGTCTTGAATAGGTACTACTTTTAAAAGAGATTTGTAATGTTAAAGTATTTTGCATTCACACATTACATACCACAATCTGTAGGCAAGAAATACACCTTTTTTTAGTTTTTTAAAATATGAATTTTTGTTGCATTGAATAGCTAAAATAACTTTGGGGCAAAGAAAGGTTTATTAAAACAAAACATCATGATATAAACGTTTTATTTACATTAACTTACATTAGGTAGTAGTAGTAGTCTATTTGGAAAAAGCCAATAATACAAAATATGTAGGTAGTATGTACCAAGATACAAAATTCTTAAGACTATACACACGTCTAAATGCTCATGAAAACCTTAAAACATTTAAGAGTAATTAGGAAGATTCCTGAGAAATTAAACTGATTATTTTTTATTACAACAGTGAAAAAAAATCGATAAGCATTTTTTTATTACCTATGCTAGTTTTTAGTTTTGTATATATAGATATACTATGCATGGTGTGACGTAATAATTCATGTGTATTGTGACGTCATAAGCACATTTCAAGGCGTATCTGCCTCATTTTTCGCCTTATGAAAAAAAGAAAAAACACGTGTCCACTTAGTTTTCATGGGCTATCGAAAAATTGATGAAACTCCCTCATTGTTCCGTATACCTGTTTCTGTTATTTTAATAGATTTTTTTAAAAATATTTTACAGACTGTTCTATAGGTTCAACATAGAAATAATCCGTGGGGAAAGCTTTAACATTTTTTACAATTTTTACTCCCTTCTTTTATTTTTTCTTTACCTTTACAGATAGAAAAGACATACAAATTGTACTTTACGTCACTCACTACACTTTTCTGTCCTAAATTTTTAAAAGAAGGGGGTAAATATTTATAAAAAAATGTTAAAGCTTCCCCCACGGATCATTTCTATATTATTGAACCCATATATGTAGTATGTAAAACAATTTTTAAAAATCTTTTAAAATAGCAGAAACAAGTATGGGGAACAATTACCCATTTAAGGATCTAAAAAAAACTGTTTAGAGCATCAAAGCTCCTCAACAAAGTAAATTAAAATCCATCCTACCTATAAGAAGACTCTTTTAATACAAAATGATAAAACTGAATACACTCACTGCTATTTATGCATCGTGACAGTAAATAAACCCTTTTTAAGATATTATTCCCATATTTTGTATGTAATGCTGTAGTTATCCTTAAAAGAAAATGATACTTACTTAAAATAAGAAATCCCTGGTATTCTACCCTTATTTTGGCAACACCAAATCAAACACCGTTGAGTATTTTCTTTGACCTTGGCAGTTGACGCCATTGTCTTTTAAGGTCTTTTGTCTTTAAATCATATTCCTAACGTCTACACCAACTTATACACTAACAAAATACACTAATAACGAACTATTATAATAATAAACTAAACTAGATGTCCAGGAGTAAATTAGTTATATTCAACGAAAACGATAATATAAACCACTCAGACGCACGTACGTACTTCAATAAGTGAACGAAACGAAACGCCGAAACCCATTACGGCAAACACAGAAAAAAGAATGATTTCAAGCGCAAGCAACAAGCAAGGTCAGAGAAATTTAATAATATTTTTGATTACCGAACTGTAAAAGCTTTATGAGCTGATTTCGTTCTGTCGCTTCTCGGTGTTTGTGCGCATGAGTAAAATTATCCTATTTTCAGTTCTGTCCGACGCAGAACCCGGTTTTTTTCCCCATGATTGGTACGATTTTTCGACGCTTGCAGACGGTTTGTGCTTATCCATATATGGAGATCGGTGTGATTCCCCCGTCTCAATTCAACCAATAGCAAAACTCTATAACGAGATTGCGCAGAACGTTCGAGAATGAGTTGCAATAATCTTATGGGAGATTGGATATTTCCGTCTTTCTCTTTCCGCTTAAAAATCCTTTCTTTGCCTTATGAGATACTCGCTACATATTCTTGTAATATATTTGGTTAAAAGTATAATAGTATGGTCGGTTGAGCATGTTTATATCGTATGAAAATGAACTTATAATGAAAAATTATTTTTATATTATATTCAAATTAATATATACAGTGTGTCCCGCTTTTCATAAATCCACCCTAATACCTCAGTTATCACGATACACATATAACGGTATGCTCTTGCGCAGGCAGAACCTTCCACACAGAAACGTGTGACGTCACCCGGGAACGACGCTTACGATTCTGTTATGTAAGCGTGTATAGAACATACGTTTTGAAATGCAATATTCGCAGTTTTGGGGGATTTTAAAAGACATTTTTGATAATAGGTACGTTCCTAATTATACGTGTACGTGTGTTAACTAAAGAATAAAAGCATTTTCATTCTATATTTATATTACTAATTATAATTGATATATTATACATAGTTTTACTCTAGAAAATAGTTTAAATGTATAAAAGGGTATTTAAGTATTATTTCAACATTTTGGAACTAAGTAAAAAAGTCGGGATGAGATTGGTTGATGTAATGTTTATACTTGATGCGTAGAATCGAGCGGCACGCGGTCATGATAGTATTGTTTTATAATTCATTCCTTCATAAATTAACTTTTCTTAATTTAAAAAAATTACGTAAATTCAAATATTCTGTACGTAGATCAGCTGAAAGAAGTTATTTTTGATTCTAATATCTTGGCTCATAACATATCCAAGAATAATAAATAAAAATCCCATGCAAATAAAAAGTCATTAAGCATTAAAAAATTATTCAATTTAATTTAGCCCACAAGATATAGTTTTACCAAACTTTAAGTACAATTTTAATTTTCTTTGTATTGACCTCATTATTTAATAGTCAATATTCTGAACCCTTTCAAATACTTTTTGCCCATTTTTACGTATTTATTTCATTTCCACTGAAGTAGACTCGGTTTGCAAAGTACTTTTTGATCCTAATACGTTAAGCCATAACATATCCAAAAATTTTTGAAAATAAAAAAGTTATATTTTACATAATAATTTTTTTATCATTCCATTATAAATGTTTCAGTGCTTTGTTTCTTTTTTCAAGAAACTAGCAAAACCAATGAGTTTTTTTTTTATTTTACATTTTCAAGAAATTTCAAGATTTTGTTGGTTTCTTTCCAAGAAATCTTGGACTTGATAACTAATTTCTTGTCTTGTCTTGAAAAATGAAGATTATTTCTTGTCATGATCCTGTCTTGAAACCAAGACAAGATCAAGACAAAATCAAGAAGTTGTCAAGGAAATGACGACCCCTACATATCGTACCGGATTTGGTTAAATAGTAGTGTTTTTAAATATACCATTTTTTTAAATATAATACTAATTAACAAAAAGGGAAGGCCTAAATGAAAAAAAATATATTCTTCATAAAAGTTTCGCTTATGTCTTGACAAGGTAATAGAGCAAATCCCATATTTTTTGCTTGTAAGCCAACAAACAATAAAATCATATACATATTGTAACGGATTTCGTTAAAAAGTAGTTTTTTAAAATATACCACTCAATTAACAAAAAGAAAAGGCCCAAATGAAAAAAATAATAAAACCTTAAAAAAGAATTAAAAGCAACGGGGTTCGAACTCAGGCCGCGCCGCTCCGCCAATAGAGCCACTGAACCGAGACCTAACCGCCTAGACCACTCGGCCACGAGAGCTGTTAAAATAGAACGATTGCATGGCGAAGAAATGGCGCGATTAGGTGCGCAAATCAATCCGCTTTTGTAGCGCTACAGAACCTAACGATTTTAGCACCCTGGTACCTTCGTATGTGAGCATGTGTAAATATTCCTCCCGGCGCGAGTTAAGAAGTTTCACTTCAATCACACTTCAATAATACATGTTCCTTTATTTTTTTTACTTATTTAGATTTTGGCAAATATTTTTTAACCACATGTGTCTGGCTGGAGCATGAACCGTTTAAAGAACGGAACTAAGGCACAGCGGCACCCGAATGTCGAATTAGCGGCAGCTAAAATCACGGTACGGTACGTGAAAATAGAATCCATCTCTAGCCATAGGATGTCCCTTTAGAGTGTGCGCCACTGCCATAAAAAATCATGTAAATCGTGGAAATATGTAACAAAAATAATAAATAATAAAGTAAAGCTTAAATAATTAAAAATACTCACCATCTTTTGCGTTAATTCTATCTTCTCTTCGACAAGCTCGAATCCACTGATTTGCTAACTCATGTTTAGGAAAACGAAAATATTTAATATTACTCCCTTTGGTGGTCCTATTATTGTTCTTACAAGTAGCCACAGCACAGTTCGGCATAATTATACTATAAGTTTTTAATTTAAATAATCCTATAACATTATATAAACACAAAACAAATCTAAAAATTCA
The DNA here is from genome assembly GCA_016904865.1 of Pissodes strobi. Lineage (NCBI taxonomy): Eukaryota > Metazoa > Arthropoda > Insecta > Coleoptera > Curculionidae > Pissodes > Pissodes strobi. The sequence continues at coordinate 164,522 of MU182894.1, read as the reverse complement.
CTTAATTAAATAAACTATGACAGCGTCAAATTTTCCCGGGTGACGTAGATGCGCGGGTGAGTCAAAAACGAGTCTAGAAATCAGCATACCGTTATATGTGTATCGTGTCAGTTATTAATAATGCGATTTTCTTCAAATTTGGGTGGTAATTGTATGTAGAAAAAATGAAATATTTGGCATAGTAAAATTTTTAATTTTTCATTGGCGTGCGGAGTTAGGGGGCCAAAGATGGTCGATTTTTCGGCAAAAGAATAATAGGGCTTATTTTAGATAATTTGTTCTATCATATTTCCATCTCCAAAAACCTCTTAATACATATTTTCAAAATCTATAAAAACTGATTATGGCAGAAATGAAAAACTAATTAATTTATTGAAACAATTTTTATTTTTTCAAAACTTCTTTATTTAATTGCAATGACAAACCTAAAAATTACTATTTCTTTTTTATAATTCTTAGGTGTTTCAATAAATTAATTAATTTTTCATTTCGGCCATAATCAGTTTTTATAGATTTTGAAAATATGGATTAATAGGTTTTTGGAGATGCTGAATATGATAGAAAAAATGATCTAAAATAAGCCCTAATATCCGTTTGCCGAAAAATCGACTACCTTTTGCCCCCCTAACTCCTCATGCCAATGAAAAATAAATTTTTACTATGCCAAATATTTCATTTTTCCAATCTACAATAACCACCCAAATTTGAAGAAAATCGCATTATTAATAACTGAGTTATTAGGGTGGATTTATGAAAAGCAGGACACACTGTAGATAACAATTTTAAGATTTTAGTTTAGTTGTTCATTATTTTGGTGAAGAGGCTCTTCAGTACTCTTCACCTACTTCACCCGACAAGCCACCACTGAACAATACATTTGAGTATCCGGCGTCAGTTGCGTTTAGTTCAGATGATACGCTCTTCTCTAAGTAACTCTGAAGTAGTCACAAAAACAACCTTTGCGACTGATCGTTAAAAGAGACAATATTTCAAGTATAAACATATAGACATTTATTTAGTACATTTGTTATTGCTTATTCTAAGTTATTACAAATAAATAGATATAATCATAAAAGCAAAATAATACTGCTAGTACATGTTATAAAGTGTTATTAATACTAATATTGATATCATTATAATATTGATCATTTTCAGTCGAGTAACAATTTTTAACACGAGAGATTCAGAAAATACAAATACATATATGAAAATATTACAAGACTACATATCTTAATTCTGTATTTGTAAGTATAAAAACAAATTAATTAGTTACAAAAATACTAAAAAAATCACATCTCTGAAATAGCAGATATAAAACTACATTTACAATAATAATTCTAAGTAAGTACAATCACTAAGAATAAAGTATAAAAAGATGCCAATAAAATATATCACAAAGAAACTAAATGTTTGAAAATTCGCTGATTTTTGATTGTAAATTCGGCATGTTTCATAATAATAAAATCTTACATTTCATAGCAACTAATTAAAAGATACTTTGTACATGGAGTTATAGGCTCGAAATTTTATCTCATCTAAACTATGTTTAATACACATTTTAGGTTTTTTTATTTTATTTTACTCAGCACTTTGACGGAAAATAAAATTTAATTTTAGCTTTATCAGGACAGGTGAAAACTAATGATTGATTGTTCATGTGGGCGTAAAATAGTAACTCACGATTGACCGATTGCAGATTATTTATTGCTTCAGTATTCTAGTTACCTTATTAATTTTTTTTACAAATTAATTAATGCTATTAAATGTTTCCATTTGATTTTTCACATAAAAATTCTTTCGAGCGAAAATATCCATGTACTAATATACCAATGCAGTAGGCATTCACGACAAAAGTCAAAAGTATGACGCCCAGATGACAATCAGACTCTTGAAGCACTTAAATAACAATCAGTACATATTTATCAAAGTAAGAGAAAAATACATTGTGCATGCAAATATGTATTGAATTCTGATTAAGTCATGTAGTAAAGCTTAGAATTCCGAAGATAACATAAAACATTATACAATGAATAGTTTCTGCGGTAGGATCCTTATGAAACATCGTTGAATAATAATACTAGGGATAATTAGTACACTGATTTTAGATGTTTCAAAATAATTTAATGAGATATTTTTTTCTACACATGTTTCGGCTTGATTAGGCCCAAGAGTAGTTGTATACTAAAATCTAAATTGTTATACCCTACTACTAAACCACATGACGGTATTTTGTTTTTATTACACTGTCAATTATGCAGGTGTTTAAAGAGTAGGTCGTTTGTTCGTAAGTATTTAAAACGTCTGTTTGTGTCTGTGTGACTCTTGGATTTCTACGTACTCTAAAAGGTTCAGCCTTTTGCTTTTTGTTTCGGTGTGTAAAAGTTTGCCATTATTCGTATCTATAAAATGGTTATTTTCTATACAATGTTTTGCTAAGCCAGAGTTTTTAATATTATGTAAAATCGATTTTTTGTATTCTTTAATCCTAATATTTAAGTTTCGACCAGTTTGTCCTACATATACAGCGTCACAGTTCACATAATTCATTTTGTTAACACCAGATTTAAAAATTGACAAACAATCTAAATCTGGTGTTTACAAAATAAATTGTGTGAACTGTGAAGCTGTACACGTAGAACAAACTGATCGAAACTTAAATATTAGGATTAAAGAACACAAAAATTCGATTTTACATAATATTAAAAACTTTGGCTTAACAAAACATTGTATAGAAAATAACCATTTTATAGATACGAATAATGTCAAACTTTTACACACGGAAACAAAAAGCAAAAGGTTGAACCTTTTGGAGTACCTAGAAATCCAAAAGTCGCCAAAACAGACGTTTTAAATACGAACGACCAACTGACTTGCTCTTTAAACACCTGCATAATAATTGACAGTGCAATAAAAACAAAATACCGTTAACACTTTCGCTGCTGACAGTTCCAGCTGTGGTATTACCTGTGTGCTAATACTAGCGTTATGCGCTCTTAGTCGAGTCGTTAGAGATTTTATTATGAGTAGTCCGAACCTTAAAAACTGGGTCGTAGCTTTAAGAGAAAAATATGGAGATCCAATAGGATACCCAAACTTTATTGCAAGAACTAAATTATTATACTAGTTAATAGAAATAAGAATGAAAATTTATTAGATTTTGCACATAAACTTTTGTGGATGAGGAACTTATAAAATAATGCATGGATCAGCTGCGTAAGTTATATGCCCCTCGCAAACAAAAGTTTATTCTAAAATTAGTATATAAGAAATAGCAGTTGCTAGAAGAATTGAAAAGTTATCAGAAGATATAGAGAAATTCCTTAAAAATCGAGCATTCCAATTAGATTACTGGTCAGTGGCAATAATTAATGAAGGTGCTGATATGACAGATACATCTAAGTTGGTTATTTTCATTAGTGGTATTGATGATAATTTTAAAATTACAGAAGAACTAGCTGCCCCTTATCCTATGAACGAAACTACGATGGAAGCAAACATTTGATGCTGGGCTTTCAGATCATAATGCTGTTTTGTGTAAACTAAAAATTAAACTTAGGATGCATAAAAAAGGGAGAATATATAGCAAGCATAATTATAATGTGTTCTTACAACTTAGTTATCTACAAGATTGGCAATCTATATTGATGTCTTCGAAGCCCTTAGAAAGCTTTCATTCTGCACTCTACTTCAATTTTAATAAGACCAATGTTTTGCTAAGCCAGAGTTTTTAATATTATATAAAATCGATTTTTTGTATTCTTTAATCCTAATATTTAAGTTTCGACCAGTTTGTTCTACATATACAGCGTCACAGTTCACATAATTCATTTTGTAAACACCAGATTTAAAAATTGACAAACAATCTAAATCTGGTGTTTACAAAAAAATTGTGTGAACTGTGAAGCTGTATATGTAAAACAAACTGATCGAAACTTAAATATTAGGATTAAAGAACACAAAAAATCGATTTTACATAGTATTAAAAACTTTGGCTTAGCAAAACATTGTATAGAAAATAACCATTTTATAGATACGAATAATGTCAAACTTTTACACACCGAAACAAAAAGCAAAAGGCTGAACCTCTTGGAGTACCTAGAAATCCAAAAGTAACAAAAAACAGACGTTTTAAATACGAACGACCAAATGACCTGCTCTTTAAATACCTGCATAATTGACAGTGTAATAAAAACAAAATACCTTCAGGTGGTTTAGTAGTAGGGTATAACAATTTAGATTTTAGTATACAACTATTCTTGATAAAGGCCTCATCAAGCCGAAACATGTGTAGAGAAAAATATCTCATTAAATTATTTTGAAACATCTAAAAGAAGTGTACTAATTGTCCCTAGTATTATTATAAAACATTATAATTCTAAAATTTAACCAGACTAAAAAATAGCCAGTTTGATGAATGGAAACCCCATTCAATGAGCGAAACATACAAAATGAAACTTAGAGAGAGCTATGACTAACTGTTCACAGGAAGTATAAGAAATGTCATTTAATAACAATTAGTAACTTACTTTATAAGGATGCAATTGATTTTTTCAAATTTTTCAGTGTGTTGGACAAGTTTAAAAATAAAATTAAATTGGTAGTTATTTAGTTATCTAATAACTTTAGTGTCCTCTGAAACACTCTAGGAATTGCATTTACAAATACGTCTGACGTAGCGACTTAAATTTCAAATGTTAATTTATCAGAGGCATATAAGCAATTCTTGCCAGAATTCGATCGATATTCAGTTCAAACAAAGAAAACTATCGTAGACGTCAAAAACAAACAATACGACAACATTTTAATCCTTGGTATAATTGAAACTTCCTCAAGATAAATACCATATTATTGTTAAAACATCTAGGCCCATAAGCTTCCTGATTAAATGACAAACATTTTCTTTTCACTGGGTTTCCCCTAATTTTTACAAATGACAAAGATTGCTCTCTTTAGCAAACTTTTTATGAGCCTCATATAAAGTTTGAATAATGCCAATTTTCTTCAAAAGCCAGTTCGTGAGATTAGTCGCGTTTCGACGAAGAAATATTAACACAAGTCATAACATAAAACATATTTCAATGGTTATAACTAAAAAAAAAATGCAGGTCGCCCTCGGGAGTGTAGGTCGTAAATTTCCTAAAGTCCGTTGGTGGTTCTGACTAAGATCTTAAGGTTGGGTTCAGAAAGCAAGATTTACAAATAACACAAACTGTGGGGGTACCTTGTTTGTTTCAAAATATTACAACATTAGGCATTAAAACTTTATAAATTATTTGCTCATAACACAATTTTGTAGATAGAGAAGAATGTTGAGTGCATTTTGATTTAATTAATATAAAGAAATGTGGAAATTATTTATCTTCTGACACTACTACATTCTAGGATATATACTGTTTATTTAAACAGGCTGCTTGAAGCACGCGCACTGTAAACATAATCGTTGATTATGATGCAGGCGTAATAAAAAATGCATTACTGTATCTATATCAACTGAAAGAAAAGTTTTGTGACTATTTGTTAGGACACGGGGGCCTATTTCAAAACCTCCATTTGTCTTATTGCTCAGTGTTCATTGATATTATTTACAATAACATTTGATTAACATGACAATATTGACGTCTAAATTCCTGACGGGAGTTTATTATACCTGCTAAATCTCTGAATACATACGGAGGATCCACAATAATCCACGCAATTTTCCGTTGCTTGGTGCAGTACATAACTATCATTCCATAATAATTCTCTTGCCCGTAGAAACTAGACGCAATTTGAGAGTTTGAATAATGCATGTAACAATCAGAAAAATTAGTCTTTAATTTCAGGTTTGTACGGATATCCACGTTATAGACCTTATTTAAGCAGTTTGCAATCGATCTGACGATTTATTTATTCACTGCTTGCTTGTTGCGTGATAGGATAAATCCATTTTGCACTTTAAAGTTCTCCAAACAAAAATAAGATATATGAAAAAATTTAAAAAGAAGATAAGCACTACTTTTTTGGAAGAAACTATTATAATATTCGAAAATTTTTCGATATTTCAATATAAGTGATCTTGTTTTAATGCTTTCTGAACGCAATTTTACATGTTTCAATATAAGGACATGCAACACAGTATAGCTTCATTTAAAACTTTACTTGACCTGTACTGATTTAAGTCATGCAATAAATTTACATTTGTTTATACAGAAAGTTGAAAATATGGAGAAGAATACTTATGACTAACTATAAGATTCAATTTGATTAATAGTATATTATTTTTTGTATTTTGCAACAACCAAATATTTACTAATTGGATCCTTCAAAAATATTAGGCTACAGCTACTTAATTTGTTTTGCATATTAAGGGAAAATTTACATTAAATGGTATTAAATTGTCCAGACACTTCATTCAATAGCGAGTGCTGTGAACACATACAAAACTCTAAATCTAAAAAGTAAATTCCAATAATTATAGGTGATGGAACAAAATAAAGCTCATAGTTGGCAAGAAAATATATAACCAAAGATCAATTTTTTAAATACAACTGTTTGGAAGCATTGAGATTTTGGCTCTGAACATAGAATAAAACTTTCTACTCAATGTTAGCTTTAGCGACGAATGAAGTGAGAGACGATATTTCATTGGGAGTAGTAGTGTCACTAGACAGCCTACTGAATTCGACCTCCTCACCTTCTGAACATGTAGGTTCTGAAGGCCATTGCTTATGACTCGGGGCATACAACATAAGCAGAGCGCAAATGTACACATTCCACATGCCATAAACTCCTGTATGAATGACAGATGTCAATTCAATATCCATATTATCATCATACCTATTTTCACCTTGTGTATACTGGTTCAGGAGGAAAGAAATAACAGTTATACCAGCGCACACCAATGTCGCTCCCATGAGGAAGCTAAAACGATACATGATACCTTCATAATGCAGACGCCTTGCTTGAGTCATGCTAGGAAGCACAGATCTCTTAATGCTGATATTTTTAAATACCTTCCAGATCATGTAGCATAAAAAGCAGAAGTAAATACCGGCACAAAGCCCTGCACAAATCACGAAAGTCAATGCCAAGTTAGTGCCCAATGGTGTAACCCAAATGGAGTAGAAAGGATTCACCAAATGCATCCCGCGTTCGCATATATCAAAGATAAGTAACGACACACAACCTACTGCTATTGAACTTAGATGTTTCCAGTACTTTTTCAAACCATTTCTTTCACCTGTTTCTTGTATCAGCATGTGTTCACCCGTAAACACCAACCAAAAAGATAAAAGCATTGCATAAAAAATACCCTGCCTAATATCACTCAGCAGAAGCATATACGGCATATCAAAGAAGAGAGTTAAATATTCTAGAGGAAGATCAAGGAGTGCCAATGTACCACCAAGGTAAAGTAACATATATTCAAGCAAAGCTGGCGTTCGAGCCAGTAAATGCACCCTATTCCAAAACCATACCAATATACCAATTATTATTGGGAAAAATACAGTTTTTAAGCTAACCCACACTTTTGTAAAACCACCATTCATGTGAATTATGTGCAAGTAAATGTCGTCGACCTTACCTAATTGAATGTTTAATTCTTTTTTTGAGTTATAAGGTAGTCTTAAGTTCAGCAAATAGAAGTCGTGATAGAGTGAGCCCAGCTCAAAGAGAGGAACCATGGTACAATTGTAAGGATAATTTTCTTTGTTTTTAACACTAGGGTCGTCAAATATGCAGTCCATATACCTACAAACAAGAAAAAAGTTAAAACATAAGATTGGAATCTTAATTAATTTTGAAGTTCTCTTTTAGTTAATTCAAAGAATTGTTGTATATTTTTGATAACTACATACTTTTGTGTTCTGCTTATTTAATTTATTTTGATGTTGACAGTTAATCCAGGTTCATTTATTTTTTTCACAAGAGAATACATCTGCGGCAACTCTTCTTATACTCTCAACTTTTTACCATCTCGCATATTTTAGTTATCACACCAAACTTACCTTTTAGCTTTTGAATGTCTGTAATATGTCCAAGGAGTTCGCCCGCCTATGTTGGTCTTATTACTATATGCCAAACGAGCATCCAGCGTTAATTCGATCATATGGTTGACCAATTTCTGCCCAAACTTGTAAACCATGTCAATCTGAAGAACACCCACTAAGTTTTGCTGCCAACGTGAAAAATCCTGATTATGAAGTGGCATTTCAGCCACAAAGACCTACAAAATATTAAAACATGGGTAGGTTTTCCAATATATCTAAAATTAGATTGTTCCATTATATAGATTTTCTTGACAAATTTAACACTGAAAGCCATCTAAATATTATTATGACTGAGAAAAATGTTTGTTTCATCCAATATCAAAACAGAAAATTATCAAATGTACCAACATTTTTGAAGGTTGCGTTTTCAGAGTACCTTTTCTTGTTTAACACTAATTATTTATGGTTCTAATCCCTTCAATTCACATATGTCCAGTCCAGACCAACTAAACAAAACCTTAATATTAATTAATATAATACTTGAATATTTTATTTGGCATATACAATGTTCCTAACTGACTCTTTTACAGCATGTTAATGTGTGTAAATTGAATATTTTTAAATATTATGTTTGGTTTCGTTTGCCTAATATAAACGAATGAGTAAATATGTAACGGAATATAAGTTTATTCCGCTCCACTAAATTCAGTATTGTTACTAGTGATTTTCGATGTTTGGTATATGAGTTGCCAGTGACATCTATTCGTGAATGGGTATATTTTGTGCAACTAATTATTTAGGAAGAACAGGTACGCTGGTTTATACCTACAATTTGCGGATTCATGTCGCTGTAGATTTCTATATTGAGTAGACATCTATTTGGGGATGGGCTTATCTCATGTAGTGGGTAATTGGAAAGCGTAGTTCGCTATTTAATACCTACCATTTATGCATTTAATTTAATACGGATTACAATATTTAGTATATATTGTGTATTTCTTTGATTTGACGCCGCATGACTCATAGTAGTGGTCACATGATCTAAATTATCCAAGGACACAACAAATCAGAATTTGTTGAACGTCTTGAATTTTGAAAGGAAGGTCGAGCATCTTGTTGGCAACGCTTGACTGGGTGAGTGTTAGTTTTTGATCTTGAAATATTTTATTCATCTTGCATATATATCGCTATTTTTTAAATTTTTTGAATATTTAATTAATAATTGTTTCTGGTTCACTTAATCATATTCTGCTTAAGCAAGAAATTAGCATTTTTATATTACACGTTCGATTAACTTACAACTTCAGCAATCTTAATTTTTTAGTGGCCGTTCGGTAAAAATACCGGTTTGTTGGTGAATAATTTCGTCTCTCATTCGTAATTTGATAGAGGTTTAATCCAAATTTACAAAGAACGTAATTATTTCATCGTTTAGCGGTCACACACATTGTTTTACGTATTTCCATTTAAATTGAGCAGTATTATTTGGGAGACTCTTGGATTCTATATATTCCTGTGAAGGTAGTAAATTGAATTTTCAGTAGAATTCCTTCGAATTTTCCCTCATAATATTGCTGGTTTAATATTTTTTGTTTTCAGGCTTATTTCATTAATATTTCAGTTTATTTGTAACATCAAGTATATAATTATTAGACTTGCCCTGTCGCGTTTCAACAATGATGTATCGACATTAATTTGCATTTATGAGGGGTTGAGCTCACACGTCAATATCTTTAATTAATTTAGGTGTAATTACACTCAATTATCGTTTATGCGGCAAGGGTCATATAGAAAAGTAATAGAAATTACTTATTTTGAGTTATAAGACTCCTTTATAGAGAGGTTGTACCTCTATTTTTCAATCTATCATTAAATTCAAAATATTTTTTATTTAAATTTGCCGAGCCACTGTTTGGAACGTAGTTCCATCATTTTCTTTTGAATTTTAAATTTCAGTGATAACTTCTTTTGAATTTTATGTCTTAAAGTAAAGAAAAAGAATATCTTGAGTCTTGAGTAACTTATAACTTTGCTTAACCGTAGTTATTTATAAGTTTTGCTCAACTTAAAATTGTAATTTGAGTTTTTGATTATACCTGCTTTAACCAGTAAATTTTCAAATTGTTGATTACTTCCTCCTGTGAAGTCATCTAACTGAGGTCCACAGGATATTTCCCTGAATAATTTTTCAGTTGGCGATATACATTGGTCTAAAATTAGGTTATTTTCTCTTCCATGTACACAAAATTCCCGAATGAACATCGGGCTTATCAAGCATCAGGTGTCCGTCCACGTCGCCGTCGCCATAGCAGACCGATAGAAGGAGCAGACACTCGGCCAACCTTTAAGTCCTAGATCACCTTAAGTCAATTGAACTTGTGAATAGGCAGAAGCAGGTTCCAGTAGAAGTCCCAATACGGTTGCATGGTTACGGATAGTTGGACAAGCTAAGTATTAGCCAATCAGAAGAGAAATAAGTTTGTAAAGACCATTGTTTTCGTCTAACTCTGCTAGTGTCGTCAACGTGTCATCAATTCTGGGAAGTGGATAGCTGTCCTTCTTGGTGGCGTCATATGAGCCTTCTATAGTCCATGCAGAATCTGGTAGTCCCATCCTTCTTGGTGACTAAGACAACAGAAGTTGACCATGGGCTTGATGACTTCAATAATTCCATCGTCAAGCATTTTGTCCACTAATGTAGTAACCTCTTGGTGCTTTGTAAATAGTAACCTCCGAGGATGATGCCGTTATGGGGTGAGCACTGCCAGTGTCGATTGTAAGTTTTATGATGTTCGTTCTTCCAGTATTGCTATTTTTCCTTTCAAAGGCTGTGATCTGTTCTTTGATAAATTAATTCTGTAGCTTTAGTTCCTCGAAAGAAAGATAATGCCATGACTTCTGGAAATGTGCTAGGACTTCCGTAGGTGATGTTGAGGGTGGTGTTTCTGACCCCGATTCGCAACTGGTTAAGTACCCATTGCACCGGCTCGCAAGTGGCTATTACATCTCCTTTATTGAATTTCATGGAATTAGATGAAATATTTGCTATCCTTACCGGTATTTCGCCGTGCGTTTTGACTAGTGCTTTGCCTACAAGGTGTTTGCAAGGCAAATCGTGGTGCTGGATAAGTCCGATGCAGCCTCCAAAATCCTTCTTCAATTTCCCAAAAACTATCTGCTCAGTATTTCCACGTATTCTAACAGTACATGTCGCCAATACTTTAGCCGGTATGTCATCTTGTGGTTTGGTAAAGATGAACTCTTCGGGGCCAAACTACAGAAGGTTGTTTGTTGTCAAAAGAGAATTCATGTTGCCCGATGAGGTCCACCCGCAAAATATACTTGTACAGAATTACTGTAAAACTTCTGCTGTGACCATATATAGGTATTTGGTCTGCGAGGGTGTCAGGGTGACAATGGATATGAGCTATAGAGCTGATTGTAGAGAGGTCTTTAGATCCTAATGTTATCTCCACTATACGTATTTGAGTGCCTCAAGTTTGTCAAGTGTAATTCCAATACATACTTTTGAGTTAATAATATCCACTCCCACAACACAAGAAATTACATCACATTTCCTTGAATATTGTAGTTACTCCATTTTGACTAAAATGGCAGGAGTAGATCTTCGTTTCTTGTACTTGGATTTTAAGTTTGCTTCAGATAATGCCTACTTTCAATAAACATGTTTTTAAAGAAACTTGTTTTTTTTTTTTGTTTTTTTTTATGATTTTTTTTGTCTGTAAACAAATTATTTGTTATGAAATAGGTATTAAAAGCTCTACTTATATAAATGATTTTTCCAAAAATTTTCGAGGATTTTATAAACTCTCAGTACCACCTAGCATCAGCAGGGATGCAACTAAAAAGTTTGGGTGGCATTTTAAACCTTCTCAAATCTCAAGTGTACAGTTCCAAATGAAATAACAAAAAAAATGTGTCTTAGTTTTCCACTTTAAAAAACATCATACTATGCAGGAGTATGTATGTATCTAGTAATGTTATTTTTGTTGATTGTCAAAAATGACGACGTCAAACTAATACTAGTGTTAAAATTCAATTTGAGTCCGAGTATTTGCATCAAGTTTATAGTTTATACTTGTATCACAAAAAAATGTATGAAGAAACCTCGATAGAGGGAGTCCCAGACGAGATCATATTTAGAAGACTCCGTAGAGAATGAGAAAAAAATGGCGAATATAATTCTAAATTCCAAGATAGCTCAACACCTTGTCCATCAACTTGTTCACGGCCTCCAAACACCTTTCAATCAAGCTCAATGTCTCCAGAACAGTGGCCCAGCGCGTCATCAGGAACCGGCATCCGAACAATCGAATCTGAAGAAATTACTATAACGCCAAATAGGGTCAATTTGGTGCCAAACAGAAACAACCAGTTAGCACCTGCTATCAACTTGGTCAGTGCAACTAATTGTACTTTTATCACAAATTACCATATAAGCAATTAATAAATGTAACATTTTAAATAAATATTAAGTAGACTTAAGGGACTTTGAACGGGTAACTGTGGTAATGAATAACGAATTACAAATTCTGTATGACTGGCTTTGTCAGAATAAATTAAAATTAAATAGTTCAAAAACAAAATGCATGGTTATTGGTTCAAAAGTAAATTGTCAAAAATATAATAATTCCGGTTTTTTTCTAAATATAAATGGAGACCTTGTTGAGTTTGTCTCTGAGATTAGGTACTTGGGAGTGATTTTGGACCCACAGTTAAATTTCGGAAATCATATGGATTTTATATGTAAGAAGATTGGTAAAAAAAGAGGGTTTTTCAGTCGTGTATCAACAAATTTGTCTCAGTGGACTAAAATGTTAATATACAATACTATAATTTTGCCTCATTTCTCATATGCTTGTTCATTGTTGATCTCTTGTGGTAAATTGGAAGTGCAAAGGTTACAGATACAACAGAACAAGGTTATGCGGATTTTGCTAAACTGTGACAAATATACACCAATTGAGAATATGTTGTGTTCACTGGATTGGTTAAATGTTGAGCAATTCATTAAGAGAGCGAATCTCATTTTAATATATAAGATTGAAAATAATCTGCAGCCCAACTATTTAAAGTTTTTCCTAGAAAAGTGTTCGAATTTTGATGAATATAATATAAGATCTAACCAGCATTATCATATTTCTATGGTGAAAGCCACATTATTACAAAAATCTCTGTTTTACGATGGGGTGCGCCTTTTTAATGACTTGCCGAATAGTGTTAAAAATGTGTCTAGTTTAGGTATTTTTAGTAAAAGACTTTTTGTGTATTTAAGGAACTGATTAAGTTATTGCTAATGTGATTATTAACTTGTTTGTTTTAACTAGCCAAGTGCTAAATAAAAGCATTATTTATTTATTTATTTTTATTTATTTAGAACTATTGAACTCAGCTGCCTCGCCGCCTCACCCCTAGAGACGGGGCTGCAAATATATTTTGTTAGTTTTATAATGAATATTAATGAGGCTATTTGCAATTTTAAAAAGTACTTACCTTATTTTTTTTCATTTAAATTCACGAACACCAAATAAAATTTTCATCAAGTAATTAAAAATGTCAAAAATTTAAATTTATTTTCAGATGTTTTTTTAATATTGCTTAAGAAATGAGAGGGTTCATTACCTCTTATGGTCTCAGCACCTCTAGATACTATATCTTATTTTCAGCTAAACAGGTCACCAGTTTTAGGTTCAAATACATTTTAAACTGGCATTAGACCCCAGTGCGCAGTTATATAGCAGATTGTGTCGAAGCACACTACAAGTCCATTTTTAGCACCTACACTTACAGCTGTTGGGTGCCAAAAATGCAGGAGACCCATTTGGACTTATTTGGCACTCAACTTGTTAATATATAAACCAAGCAATAAAATTGTAGCTGTACTTAGATGAAAAATTACAGAACACAGATTATGGTATTTAGTTACTATAGAAAAATGTCTGATGCCCTACCAAGTTCTTAGCATCTAATCCTACGGTAGCTTCCTCATGACTTAGATGTATTTTATGTGGACATTGTCTGGTGAACCATCTATCCAATTTATCAGCATCTGGATTGTTGTCGGCGCAAACAGTCGTCAAAATTCCTTGCGAGTTTGCGGGACTAGGGGAAATTAAGCCGACTAAAAAGCACGCAAGTTGGCTTACAAGCAAAATTGTCACTAAAACGCTTAATTTTCTGCCACTTAGATTTTCTAGAATCGTACCAGGCATCTTGAAATAATCAAGTTTTCACAACTCTTTGTTTACTTAAGAAAAAGTCATAAAACACATTCCAAGATCCGCCATTATCAAACAAAAACAAAACAATCTTCTCTTTTCTCTTTGTTTTGGCACCTGGTTGAATTGAACCAATGTGCCAGCTCAACGATTCTGTACACATATTTTACAAAAATTCGATATAATTATTAGAAAGTAGTAAGTAGTAGATCTAACGAATTTGGGTCATTATGAATTATACCAAACATTTAAATATACACTGCGGGCCACATTTAACTTTTACATTTTTAAACGTCAATGACTTTATACCTGTTGCACCTATTTAATTCATTTTTAGGCGACTTGCAAGGTGATATTCTCACTATTTTCAAGCTTGGTAAAAAAAAATGCAGAATTATTTTCTGTAAAACGTTGCAAAGGAAATACTTTTATGACTCAATCGCCGTCGGGAACGATAAATGTATAATACACTAAAATCTGTATTTCAGTGATATGATATACAAGACGTTGCGGAGACCGGGTCACAGGGCTTCAGAGTTGCTTTTACATTTCATTTTCACTTCTCGTATGACCCTCCGCTCGCTCCGTGGCGCAACCAAACAAAACTAACCAAAACCAACCCAAATATAAAAAAAGAAACAAACATTATCTTGAAAACAATTTAAAAACATGAACGGGAATCGAACCCAGGCCGCCGTATCACAAACACAGCATCCAACCACAGAGCTGCGAGAACGAGACCACTTGAATGCAATTCGCTGAACCATAAAGATATGGTGTGTCAATAATATTGCGCCCGCCGCCCGCAACTCCGAAGACCTATGAAGGGTCTCGTAAACGTCTACAAATATTACACTTCACGCATGCCCTCGCTCGCTACGGGGGCGCAATCAACAAAAACTAACCCAAGGCATGCCTAAAATGAAGAAAAAACTTTTAAACATAACCTCAAGAAACTAAGAAAAACACCAACGGGATTCGAACCCGGGTCGGCGTATCACAGGCCCACAGGCAGAGATGGGTAAACTAGCATTTCAAAACGCAAGTTGAGGACTCGTCAGGCTCTTTACAAGCCCTATTTATCCGCTAATCCTTTTTTATAGTAAGCTGTGACAAAACTTCACTCTCGAAAACAGCGGGCACCAATGGAGGGCTTCCTTCTTCAAGCCTTATATCCAAACTGTAGCAACGAAACCTGTCAAACCATGTTTATATATTGGCATTCCGCGTCGCCTTCGGTCGAGTGAACGGGCGTATTTTACCGGCTTCTGTGTCGCCATTGTGGGTGAATACGTGGCTGTCGTTCAGTGACCGTTGCTTCTCCCAGGGAGGAATCGGCTACTCAGGCCGGGGAAACCGGGTGTCTGTGCCCACAAGATATATAAGCTAATATATAAAGTAAAAGTATTTATTGTAAAATAAAGAATCACCAGTACAGGCCCGTCACACTGGAGATTCCTACCAAGTAGGCCCTCACACTGGAACTTGTAACTTATGCAGGAGGGTCGCCCTGCCTCTAATTAAGCGTCGGAAGCGGGGTGGAGATGGCTGGAAACCAACCGGTGAAAGCCACATTACGTAACGTGGTTACGTAAAGAAGAAAGAAAGAAGTTGTTTATATTTGTATCCCTAACCACAAAATAGAGTTTACTCAACTACTCAACAAAACAAAATATTTATTTTTATTTAACCATTATCATATTCTGCTATAATTTGATTGAATGTTAAAGCAGAGTTAAAGTTAAATGTATATGAACAGGGATGTTCCGATATCAAAGAAAAGCCAATTTCTATTATAAATAGTCAACAACAGACCTCAGACCAGAAGTGTGAACGTAACATATTTGATAAAGACGTAATATTATGATATGTTTAACTATTATCAACTACAAAAATAAGATGAAATGAAATTAAAGTTGCGTAACCCGATTTCCCCCGTAAAAGATTCAACAAATATCTATCTTATTGATTCTAGGATTCCAGATCAGAATGGATTTTCATGCTGAATGTTTGGTTTGTTTAGTGATTTTTTATTTTCTTGTTTCAAGCCAGCAGTGTTCAAAAGAATATGTTTTCATAAATTATTTGGGGACTAGAACTCCATATAGAATAGTCTCCAATCAAAGTTTAGACAAAGTTCATTATGAAGGTAATTATCTTAATTTAGACATCATGTAACACATTATAGCAGTAATTATTACAAAATCTGATTTAAACTATGTGTGCAAATGACTTAAAAATGTCTACAATTTGGGCTCATAGTTAAAATATTAATATTTCTTGCATATTTTAAAAGACATTAAATCTAATTGTATGCAAGTCATTATATTTAATTAAAATTGAACAAAACATAATGTAACATATCTGTTCCCTGCAAAAAAAATTTTGGGCTAATTAGACCCTTTCCTAGTAACATTATTCACTATTGTATATTAATTGTCTAATTTACATTTATTCATTCTATAGGATGTTCTCCGAAAAAAGTATGGATGATTATAAGACATGGTACACGTAACCCAAGTACCTCCAATATAGAGTCAATCAATAGTCGATTACCTGAAATCAGATCTTTGATTTTGGACAGTGAGAGTCTTCCAAATGGTGAGTACACAATATATATTTACAATTAGGTGGATAAATTAGTGTGAGAGAAAGATATATAACCACAAAACTAAACTGTTTCAGATTTCATAACAAACCATGACTTAGACTTATTTAGGACGTGGAAACCATCTGTGGATCTTCGAGATGAAACGAAGTTAACCCATGAAGGTGAAGAAGAAATGTTACTTTTAGCAGAAAGGATGCAAAGTAGATTTCCTAAAGTTTTTGACAATGCTTATAGTAATTCTACATACAAAGTTAGTATATAATTATCTCAATTGTTATATTATTTTTCTACACCATTATTATTAAATATAAGTATTTGTTGGCAAGCTATTACCAATGTTTATCAGACAAATTGTTGCCTATGACTCCACCTCAGTTGTAGGCTTGTTGAATAAGGCCACTTCGGCTCTGGCCCCAGGATGTAAATAGCATAAGTGCTAGTTTAGTGACCCTAATGAAGCTGAAAAACCCAAAAGAACTGGAAAACTCTTGACATTTTGAGGAACAAATCTGCCTCCGTTGTCAAGAATGAGAAATCAGAAAATTAAAATCTGATTTTAATATTGTGATTGCAAATCACTAAAAAATATCTACTATTTAGACGGGGGCAGATTTGTTCCTCGAAACGTCAAGCTTTTCCCAGTTCCTTTAGGTTCTTCAGCTTTGTTAAGGGCACTTGTGCGATTTGCACATTGGGGACAGAGCCGAAGTGACCGTATTCAAAAAGCTTACAACTGAGATGGAGTAAAAGGGAACAATTTGTCTGATACGCATGAATCCTCCACAACAATATAGAACATATATATTACTGGCGTTGTTCACATTATTAATACCCATACATTAATGAAAGACTCATACTACGTATAGTGTCCAAAACTATCTTAAAAACAAATGTATATTTGTTCTAAAGATATATCATTGGGTATATATATGTGCAAATATTTAATAAAGGAATGCTACAAAAAAGATCTGTGCATAATGTAATATACTAACATTTTGCATCATAATATAAGTACCTAGTTTTGATTTGAACTTCTTTAATTGGTAGCTTATGTTTTTGCTGCTATATTTATTACAAAAATGTGTCCTATTCTTTACATAATTCCCTCCAA
>MU182894.1:94132-131591 GCA_016904865.1 Pissodes strobi | reverse complement strand
GATTTGTTTCAGTTTGGTAGGCTTCATGTAATCGTCCTCATCAAACTGTTCTAATTACCTAACTAAACAGTGAAAAACAATTTAGACCGAAATTTATTTATAAGCTTGGCCGAATATACATAAATTGTGCCTTTGTGGCGCTTTATGGCTATAATAAAACAGATTTTTTTGTATTCTTCGAATCAAAATCTTGGTGATATTTTACGCCGTTTTAGTGTCACTGTATCCCTCTCGAAAGTGTCTATGCATCATTTTGAAGCTCGAGAGGCAAGGGATAAAATTTATAAATGTAATATACGTGTGAAGTAGTTCCATACCTAACCCAAAAATAGCATTACAAGCCACATCATCGTCTGAATCGTGAGAGTACTTTGTTAAAACGTCAAGAACAGGAAGTTGAGGATTTGATACCGACGACAATGCTATCGCTAAAGGAACCGCTTTCCTCACAGACGGTTCTCCATATCGACCCATGTGACCGAATATTCTTTGTACCATATCCATACCTAGAAACAAAAGGGACCGTTAAATAAATCAAATCTACTTATATAGGTATTTAAATAAACACTATTATGTCAAACAAAAGTAACAAAAAGAGAAACAAGACAGTAATAAGAGATATGAGGCGTTTAAAGTCTTATTTGGATTACTCTGTACATCTTGTCACCATCTGTAATATATTGATTCGAATAGTCATCTACCTAACTACCAAGTTATAAACATAATAATCAACTCTTACAATAAAATGTATATACCGGTCTCTATGATGAGTATGATGTATTCACTTTTGACGCACGTACGGTGCTTAGCTCAGATGGTAAAGCGCTCGATGCAGGGCCTTTTTTACCATTAGGCCCAGGCCTAGGGCCCAATGGCAAGTGGGACCCAAAATGTGAAACATAAAAAGACTACAGAGTTATAAGAATAATGTATTCAGTTTTTAAGTGACGTACGGATGTTGATCACATTTTCTACCCGTGAATGAAATTGTTTACCATTAAAGGTAAATTTAAGGTAAGTTATATAGGTATACCTTCTATGTAATTAACTAAGTAATAGATTTTTTGTTTATTATTGTCTTGAAGTTTAAAGTAAATTAATAGAAAACATTTTTATTTCGTTTTTAATTTCAGATTAATAAGTACGATGAGTTACAAGTATAAAAGTGGTAGTAAGTGAGAAGCGGAAGAGTATTAAATTAAGGAAAAATTATAAAGAAAAGCAGAAAAATTCAATGTTGACATATCTTCTGGCGGCGCAAGAAAATCATCATGAGTATTGAAAGAAATGTATAGTTCAGTATATGAAGAAGTAAATCCTTCAATCAGCAATAATAATCTCACAATGTTGATCGAAAAATAAAAAACACTGACTCTGGTGACAGTGGTGACATCAGTACTTCAGAAATTGACAATGCAGCCAATAAGGACCTTACTTCTCAAGAAAGCGAAAAGGCGTTTCCACTTGATCTAAAAGACTGGCTGAAGAATATAAGCTTAAATTTCTAGGAATATTTTATTAAAAACATATAAGAATAAAATAAGTGGGTGTGTGAAACAATTTGACGGTAAAAGAACCAGGCACTTACAAAGTTCAGCATTTTACAAAGTTAAAGTAAATGGCAAAAAAAGCCTCCGTGAGTGGTTAGTGTATAGTCCCAAATCTGGCTGTGTTTACTCTTATGTATGCAAACTTTTTCCGAAGAAAAGTGTTAACCTCAGTATATTTCTGTTAATTTAAAAATTATTTTATATTTACTAATTTATTTTTTGGTACAATAAAACCTTTTTTTATCATATTTCGTGTTTCCTGTCTAGTTTATCTAATATATGTTATTTTTTATTAAAATGAATGGAAATTTATAAATAATAGAAAAAACTTAATTTAAATCTGAATAAAGAACTACATTATAAATAATATCTTTAGTTCAAAATCGAAACAAAAAAAAATCAAATGGGATCCGATGTCATATTGGGGCCCGAAAATTTTCTAGGACCTAGGGCCAAACTTCTTCAAAAATAGGCCCTGGCTCGATGCCCAAACCCTCCAAGAAACTTCTTACACTTTATTTAGATTTTAATGTCGCTTTATTGAAGTTTTCACTTCTGTAGTGGGGCACACAAGTTAATTAATTTTAGACCCGAAGATGAGCGGTCTGCAGATACCACAGTCACAGGAAGGGACAAAAACAGTATTATGGTAGTAATTGCGTCCGGAAAATTGGAATATAAAGTATCATTTTTAAGTAAGACATTTCCAAAGTCCAAAATGCTTTTACATATATCGTTGCTTAGAAGAAGTAATAATAACATTTCTAGTCTTTCGTCAGTGGAGTTGCCAGTAATGGCATAGCCCGAGAACCGGGATGTGGCCCATCGAATCTCATCGTCCTCCTCCAGTTTGGAGAACACCAAAGTACAATGTCTGGAGCTGATCACTGTGGAGTGACCCACCAAAGGATTGAGTCTGAGGCCGATGCTTCCAGTGGAAGCGGCTCTAGGTGGTAGATGCATACGCCTACTCGCATCGTCCGGTGAAAGACCACCCCACCAGAACTGGGAAGCGCTAAATGGGTTTTTCGAATCACGTTCCGCTTCCGCGCTGGTGGTTCCGAGTTCCACAGTAGGAATATATGGACATGGTGGTGCTCCCAGGATCAACACATTCCGGAAATAAACTCCCCGACCATTCGGATCTCCGGGCGCCGGGTGGCCCTGGGAGCCCTTCATTCCGCATTTCACAGACAGCAAAGATACCGAACCAATTTAGAATAGATTTCTGCAACATAAGAGGCCTAAATACAAAGATAAATTCGGTACACCAACATCTACAACCAAATAGACCACACATACTAGCCCTTACAGAAACACAAGTGTGTTCTACAACGACAACAGTAAACTACCCCTATCCTGTTTACGACTTACACACCCGATTTAGACATAAGTTCGGAATATGCCTTTCTGTCTGAAGCGACCTTTCATGTCACCATGAGGAAACACTCGAACCGAACAACCTTGACGTCATGCGGCTCAACTTCACCACCAAGGGAGTCACCAAGTTTATATGTTGTCTGCATCGCCCTCCGAGCGATAGAGCCTACCAAAGCTTTTTTACAACACTAGCTACCACTTTTGACTCAATACAGGTCGATCACCCCAATTCAGAAAATCGTTCTGAGAGACTTCAATGCCCACAACACCAGCTGGCTCAAACATCCCAAGACCGACCGCGAAGGTAGAGAGGCTGAAGCATTTGCCATCAGCTGCGGGCTTACTCAACTTGTAGACGAACCAGCTCGAATCTCAGAAAGGGGCGAATTCGCCGCGCTCCTGGATCTGTTTCTAACCACCAATCCTGACCAGTACACAATTACAGTTGGTCCGCCATTAGGTACCTCCGACCACAAACTTATTACAATTATTACAACTTATTAAATTGCCACTTCTACAGAAGGATCCACAAATTGCCTCGCAAAATCTGACATTACAATTCTGCAAACTGGGACGATCTAAGGGAGTTTTACCTAGATTTTCCTTGGCTCGACGTCTGCTTTGGCACTAACGACCCGTGAGTCTGCTGCGAAGATATTACGCAAGTAATCTCCTGAGGAATGGAAGCATACATCCAAATTTCATCAAGTTACCGTCAAAAGGAAAGCTCTGGTTCGACAGGAGATGCGAAAGAGCTGTAGGTAGGAAACAGCAAGCCTACAAGTACTGGCAGCAAAATCAGACTGCTGAAAGTCGCAATTATTTTGTCGAAGCGACAAACGAATGCAAACGTGTGATCGACGAAACTAAGGACAAACACAATCAAAGGATCAGGAATAAACATTTGGAATGCCCCAGTGGCTCCAGGAATTTCTGGTCTTTGACATACGAACGTGGCATCACGCCGACTACCGCCCAGGAAAAAGCAAACATGCTCGCCAAAATGTTTTCATCGCACTCTATCTTAGACGTCCCCCAAGGCCAGGCTCTCCCCACCATATCGAACATCAACACTACCATGGCAGAAGTCAAGTTTCATCACCGTGATATTCGTAAAATCCTTAAAGAACTAGATACGCAAAAGGCATCAGGACCGGACGGAATACCTGCCATGGTGTTAAAGAACTGCGCCAACGAACTAACACCCATTCTTTCTAGAATTTTTTCTCTGTTTTACGGAAAAGGGATTTACCCATCTTCTTGGAAAGTCGCTCGAGTGCAGCCTGTTCCAAAAAAAGGCAAGAAAACCATGAAGCTGGCTTGCCAGTTTCCTAAAGAACCCATCTCGGCACGTTGCAGTTCATGGACACATCTCAGACACATTTACCATTACACGGGCGTGCCTCAGGGCGCAATACTTCTCTGTTCCTCATCTATATTAATGACCTGCCGATCGAAACGAATAATCCTGTTTACAGATTTGCAGATGACAGTACCCTTGTCTCCCAATTTAGATCAGAAAAACCTTTACCAGCGACTGAGACTTATCACCGCAAACAGGAGCAGATTACAGCAATTAATCAAGATCTGGAGAAATTTCAAACTTGGAGCGACAGAAATTTGGTCCAGTTCAATGCAGCAAAGACCTAAGCAACCACGGTTACCAAGGGGGCCAATACCCAATCGGGGCCAATCTTAGTCAATCGGACTGCTGGGTGTCTCGTTCAACAGCAATATGTCTTAGCATGACCATGTTGCTAACAAAATCGGCCTCCCAGAAGCTTGGCGCGCTATTTCACAACAAAAAAGCTGTATACACCGCAGCAGTTGCTCTTGCTCTACAAAGCGCAAATAAGACCGTGCATAGAATATTGCTCAGACATCTGGGGTGCAGCACCAAAGCACACCCTAAGGGTGCTGGATTCCATTCAGAACAGAGCTGTGCGTCTTGTCGGCGATACGGAGTTGACCCGGAATCTGGATAGTCTGGAACACCGCAAACATGTGGCCGAGATGTCTCTGTTTTACATATACTTTCACGGCAGAACTCACTGCCAGAACATCTGTTTCCCTAATTACAACCTACAACTATTCAAGAACCGTGTCAACAAACATCTTCGGGCACACACCGCTCGTCGAGCGCCATAGGATCTCCCTTTAGTGTGTGTGCCACACCATAAGAAAAAACCTCGTGTGAATACTTAATATTATTTGAATTCCGACAATTCCAGCTTAAGGGTAGCTGGTATAGAGCCGGTAGAGGTCCGTCTAAGGCCAAAGGCAAACTATTTTTTTTTTATGTGAATAAGATTTGTTGTCGATACTTTTGTTATTTTGTATTCGGGCATCTTAAGCGTGAGGATCCCGGATTCCCGCCGCGCCGTCCTGTTCTCTGAGAGGCCCACAACCTACAATGGAAAGTGACTGAACACTAGAATATTTTTTATAGTGTTCAATGCTAACTTTTGGAAAAACATTGGAACACTTCTATCACCCTCTATTTTGTAACATAATACCTATATTTTGGCCTTGAACTTGGTGACCCGGTGGCTTTATATGCCCACATAAAGTGTGGTCCATTTATGCGGAATATGCCATTTGCGTTATTTTGGACAACCGAGAATCTCAAATTCTATTCACAGCCTGAATTGATTTTGTCAGAACTGGGCCCTAGGCTCAAAAATATTAACTCGTTAACCACCCCTACCTCTTTCCCATATTTTAGAAACAAGGACACAGATTTTATCCGTTACTTTTCTCAAAACGATGATCTTGTTTTCATAGTGATGTCCCGGAACTCATGGGGATGTTTAATATACATTATGATGTATAAAGATTTTCTTAGGCACAAGTCCTCAACCTTAAGTCTGTTGTGCAAAATAAGCTGGTGTAATTTAAGAATTTATGTTGTTCTATGAGCTTGAAAGTACACTTCCTAAAATCTTATTTGAACTATTTTGGAGAAAATTAATCTAGGCCCTGTAGGAAGAGATTCAAGCAAGACATTATATATGATAGCAGATTACTGTTGGCTGTTCAGTAGAAAAAAGTTTCAAAAGAAGCTTCGATAAGAAAAGGAAAATACATATACTTATAATGGGAAGTACGTGTAAAGGAGAATTATTTATCAATAATTTTCCCTTAACAGCATCGTCAGGTGCGTCCTCAAATTTCGTTAGGTGTAGCCGTACCTGGTAGATGCCGTATAATATAGTTCGTATATTGTCAATGTCGAATGTTTAGATAAAACTTAATTTTTTATTTTTCCACCTCTGAATCCTGCCATACCTGGTATATGCAGTATGATATAGTGCGAATTACAAATCAAAAGTTTAGATAAGAACTTCAGATATGTTTTATTTTTCCACCTGGGAATCCTGCCATACCTGTGAATCATCTACCTGCGAATATTGACAATACGCTATAATAATTAGAATGTCGATCTTAAGGTCTTCTTCTTCTTCTAGTGCCTATCCGTTACCGAATGTTGGCAATCATTCTAGCAATGATAATTGTATTTGTTGCTGCTATGAATAGTCCTGTGGTGGATGTTTCAAACCAGGTTTTTAAGTTCTTTAGCCAAGATATTCGTCTTCTTCCAATGCTTCTCTTGTCCTGTACTTTTCTCTGTAAGATGCATTTTAGTAATTTGTATGGTTTCGTTTCTCATGATGTGCCCCAGATATTCCAATTTTCTACGTTTTACTGTGTATATTATTTCTTTTTCTTTATTTAGTTTTTGGAGTATTCGGGTGTTTGATATTTTGTCCACCTATGATATTTTGAGGATTCTTCTATATGTCCACAACTCGAATGCCTTCAGTTTCTTTGCTGTTGCCTCCGTTAAGGGCCAAGACTCTACTCACTCCGTATAACAAGATGGAGAATACGTAGCATCGGAGCAGTCTGAGTTTTAGTTTTAAATTCAAATTATGTGTTTTGAATAATTTGGACATTTGATTGAAAGCTGTTCTTGCTTTTTAAATTCTTGTTTTTATTTCTTGGGAATGGTCCCATTGTTCATTTAGTACTGTGCCAAGATATGTGTACGTTGACATTCGTTCTACCGCTTTCTCATTGATGGTAAACTGTACTTCTCCAATTCTTTCTTTACTAATTACCATGACTTTTGTTTTACTGGTGTTGACTTCTAGACCATATTTCTTACTTACTTCAACTACCCTGTCCAATAAAACCTGCAGTCCCTGTGCAGTGTCTGCAAATATGACGGTGTCATCGGCATATCTAAAATTGTTTATTCGTTCGCCATTTAATAGTACTGCTTCCGTGTATTCTAGGGCTTCTTGGAAAATTTGCTCTGAATACATGTTGAATATGAGAGGTGACAATATACATCCCTGGCGTACTCCTCTTAAGATTTGCACTTCCTCTGTTTTGGCATGGTTAATTATAGCGGAAGCTGATTGATTCCAGGATAAGTTCTTAATTATGCGTAGGTCTTTGCCGTCAAGTCCACTATCTTGCAGAACTTCCATCATTTTGTTGTGTCGAACTTTATCAAACGCCTTTTGATAATCAATGAAACAAGCATACACCTCACAATTCATATCCCTGCAACGCTGGAAAAGCACCTGTACACTGAAAAGGACATCTCTTGTTCCAAGTCCCTTCATAAAACGAAACTGTGTTAGCGATATCTGTTCTTCACAGAGTTTGTACAGTCTCCGATATATGATTTTTTTAAATAATTTTAATAAGTGACTCACAAGGCTGATTGTTCTGTAGTCACTGCACTTTTTGGGCCACCGCTTCTTTGGGAGAACCATAAACTCCGATCTCAACCATCCTTTGGGTTAGTTTGGGTTAGTCCACTGTTGTATATTTGTTTGAATATGATAGTTCTTTTTTGAAATCCTCATCAAAAAGTTTGATAATCTCTGACTGCACCTCATCTGGACCAGCCGCTTTTCCATCCTTGAGGGTCAGTATTGCTGCCTCAACTTCGTCTAAAAGGATGTCCGGTCCTGTTATGTCATTTGTTATTTGTTGTTCTGTTCTTGTGTCTGGGAATAATTCTTTCACGTAATCCTTCCATGTTGATTTTATTTGTTCGATGTCTACAATTATTTCGCCTTGTTCATTTTCCATTTTTTCTATTGATTTCTTCTTGAATTTTCCTGTTATTTCCTTGATCTTCTTATATGCACCAAATGTGTCGTGTTTTGATTGTGCTATTTCAATCTCTTTGCACTTTTCTTTGAGTTCTTGTTCTTTTGCTTCCCTGATTTTTCTCATAATCTGGTTGTTGATGGATCTATATCTGTTCATGTCATTATTTATTTTGGTCTTCCTTCTTTCTTCCATTAATTTCAGTATCTCTTCATTTATCCAGGGTTTCCTCTGGTCTATATTTGCTATTAGTATTAGTATCTCTTTCTTTATTGTTTTTGTGACTTTGACTATTTTCTCTATTTTTTCCTCGACTTCTGAGCTGTTTTTTACATCCAGAAAGGCGTTACTTATTATGTTCATGGCCTGAGTTCTTACCTCTGGTTCATTGATCTTTCTTCTATCATAGGTGGTTGTGCTTTGTTTTACTTTCAGTTTCTTCCATTGAACCCCAAATTCTGCTACCAATAAATTGTGATCAGAGTCTATGTCCGCTCCCGGACATTTTACATCTGTTTCTATATCTTTGATTAACCATTATGTAGTCGATTTGGTTTCGTATGATTGTACCATCTTTTCCATCTTTTGGGGCTTTCCAGGTACATAATCTGCGCGGAGGCATCTCGAAAAATGTGTTCCATTATAACCAAATCGTTTTCTCCTGCAAAAGTACAGAGTTTTTCTCCACACGCATTTCTTACTCTAAGCCCATGGGGTCCAATATGGTTTCCTGATCTTCCTCTTCCCACAATTGCATTAAAATCACCCATCATCACTTTTTTAGGGATTTTTCTGATGAGGGTGGTTAATTCTGTGTAAAAATTATTTATATCTTCTTCTTCATGTTCACTTGTGGGTGCATACACCTGTATGATGTTGACATTTGTTGGAATTGCTTTTATTTTATCTTAAGGTATTTATAATAAAAATGAGATAATATTTGTACATACCTATTTCTTCACCAAACGACACTGAAGCGACAGCCAAAGCTGCTACTGCTTGTCCTATCGTCCAGTCCCAATCTGGCACTTTCTTCACTTTTTTACCCCCTTCCTTAAGTTTAGGTGGAACTGGGGGAGATTTGTCCTTCTCTGGAATTTCGATTTTTTCGCCCACCATTGCAAGCAATTCTTGGATTATCAAAACGTCGCCTGTTCCAGCGTAGGAACACATCAGCAGCAAAGTTTGTATTACACTTTTAAAGGGTTCCGGAAATACCTGAAAATAGCGTTTTCATAGTTAACTAATATGCGATTAATTTAATTAAGTGTCGTTAAATGATTAATAAAATGTTGCCGGGTGGCATAGTGATACGAAATTTATATGAATTCTCTTCAGTTCCATTTCAATAATACTACTGAAAGATACAGGATTTATTCTTTAAGACTTTCTGGTATTTACCTCCATGGTATTACTTGGCACATCAATATCATCTCTAGCTCCCAAATAACATAGAGCTACTCCTAACCCCATAAGTCTCATATAGACCGACTTTAAGCTGTCCGGGTCTTGAGAACTGAATTCAATCATAACGTTCAAAATAGCAGATGGTACTTCAGTATCATTTTTTCCTAGCGACACCAAGCCACAAGAAATACTAGTTATGGCCAGAATTTCGGGAGATTTTGAAGAGCTTAGTATTGGCAGAATTAAGTTTAGTACGTCATCTCTCTGGCTTCCTGGAAATTGAAAATAACTACTTTATTAATCGAATATCGGTGTCAACAACTTTCCCTTGCATCACTCAAATGTGATTTCGCTGAACACAAAAATGAGTCCATAACTTAGGTATGTACTTAATAATACAGTGCTTTTATCCAGGACTTAATTATTGAAAATGACGGGCAACGAATTATCAGATACAGAGGGAGTGTGATGAACCGGAGTAACTAATTCTGGTTAAATTGTTTCAACAAATTATTTCATAATTCTTGTAAATTGATTCAAATAAGTATAACTCCAGTTTGTACCAGTTCACCAAGAGAGAACATTGAAATAAAATAATAATTTTGTTTTAAAAATTAAATTGACATTCAAGATTCAAGAAATAATGCCCGAGCCGCGTCTAAAGTTAAACTGTTTTGTCCAAGGACAATTCAGGAAAATACGCATCACATGCCTTATTAAAATAATATAACTTACTAATGGAATGTAATCCAAATAAATGGCATTGTGCTTAACTTCACAAGACCGATGTTAGAACCCGAACCGCAGCGGACTCTTTTTTTTTCGACTGCATTATAACGCGTTAGATAAGGACTATCATCCACTAGTTGCGCGCTTCAAAAACAGGTGCCCCAACACTTTGCTCTAAAAAGCAAACCTCGGCCAGGGGGCATTTCTATTAATAATATTCAGCGAGTCAAAGACAAGGGATTGGAATGTAAAAATCATGTTAACTCAAATAACCAATTTTAATTGTCCTAATTTGAAAAAGGCGGCGGTACTAAAACCGAGGTTGGAATTTACAAAACATGTTAACACGGTAATTGCAACATTAAAATTTTCGGCGACTTAGGAGAAAAACAAGAAGCAAGCCTTGAAAGATGGTATAAAAAGCTAAAAATCGTTGGGAAATGATTAGCCACAAATATTATTTACGCGCGATAACCCGTTACGCTATCCTAAAGTTTGGGAACTGGGAAAAGTTAGTCAGAAAAAACTCTTCACGTCAGATAACACGTTACGCTGCCCGACCGAAACCTCGGAAAAATTAGTCAAAATTTATCTTTCCCGAATATTACCCTGTCCAAATGGTTAATCACTAATGACCAACTCGTGAAAAGTGTCTCTAAGTGCCAGAGGTCCGTGGAAAGTAAATAAGTAGCCATGAAAAAGTAATTGCGTCGTTTTCTCAACTCGGGTTCGGAAAAGTACATGTTGTAAAAGGAAACTTTTCGAAATTCGTCACCCGTCGCGTCGTGAGGGAGGGTAAACTAAAAGTTATTAAGGCTGGGATTGCAAGTTACGGATTAATATAAAAACCTAGAGAGTAAGCTTAGCTGTAATACATAGTGACTAGGATACCTGTATTTATCAAAACATCCATTATGTATATTTTTGATAGTTTGATGAACTGTCATTAAAACTTATGGCTAGTGCCAGTCAGTATTTCATTTACTAGGGAACGTAGAATTTATCTTACCAGATTGAATTTAAGCTTGGGGGAGAGTCAGATAAAAATAAATAAGAACGGGATAAGTGTTAATAATGCTACTAATTTTCTAGGTCATAACAGAAATTACCTGAACATATTGAGGTCAACCTCTAAATTAATAGAAAAATGCTCCCTTAAATGGGATGTAAAAGGTATACTACTAACCACAAGTATGCAATTTACCAGAGACAGAACAATAATCTAAAAACTTTAATAAAGAACGCACGAAGATACGAAGTAAATTTGCTAGAACAATCCGATAAGCATTTTTTTAAATATGTCTAAAGATCATTAAACTCAAATGTAAGCACTATTATCCTAAAAACCCTGCTACTCAGACTCAGGAAATTGTGTTCGATCCTGAAGCGGTGGCATACCTATTTGCAGATCAATTTGGTAAAATCTACACTAAAGAGAACCTCACAAACCTTCATTCACTCCCACTAGAAACTAGATCAAATCGGGAGCTGGAAATAGTTGTTTCACTCCAGAAAATATAAAAGAAGCATTAACAGCCATGAAATCGAGCTCTAGCTTTGGCCCCGACTATATCGCAACGGTATTCCTGCAAAAGTGTCAAGACTCACTGGTAGCTGTTTTAGCAGAGGCTATGAACCAGCTTATTGAATCTGGAGACTTTCCAGAGATCTGGAAGGGTGCCCATGTCATCCCCATTTTTTAAAAAAGGAACCAAATACAATGCCATTAATTACAGACCAATAAGCCTTACATGTAGCCCTTGTAAGCTGATGGAAAAAGGTTATTGTCAAGGAAATTATATCATTCCTTCTAGAAAATGAAAGTATACCACCAAGTCAACACGGATTTCTTTCGAAATATCATAGTTACGAATTTAATAACATGCTTAAACGGATGGACAAAAAGTTTTGATGAGAATCAACCCGTGGACATACTTTACCTAGATTATGAAAAGTCCTTCGATAAGGGACCACACACCAGACTCTTGATAAATCTGAAGCACCTTGGCATACGAGGAAGATTACTCACTTGGATCGAAAACTTTCTGAGAGCACGAACCTGCAAGGTAAGAGTTAAAAATCAAATGTCCAAGCCATATGATGTTCTTAGCGGAGTACCTCAGGGTTCCGTCTTGGGCCCACTTCTATTTCTGATCTACATTGCAGATCTGGCTGACTACATCAAGTCTGACCTGGCATTTTTTGCTGATGACACTAATGTCTTTGGAAATCCTCTCACTTGCAGTCACACACTGACTGATGACCTAATCTCACTGGAACCTTGGACACAAGCCTGGCAACTACAGCTCAATGAAGATATGTGTACTTGTCTTCATATAGGAAAAAATAACCCTCAGCACAATTACTATCTTAAGACTAGACCACTAAAACATGTGGAAGAACAATAGGATTTGGGAGTAACATTAAGTTCCGATCTCAAACGGAAAACACACATAGCAAAAATTGTCAAGAAATCAAACTCAATTCTGTTCCTCATTGGAAAAGCCTTTGAAAGCACATCAGTGGAATTTATAACAAAGCTGTACAAGTCCCATGTGAGACCAATCCTTGAATATGCGCATAACGTGTGGAGACCCTATTTTGCAAAGGATATAGAACTTCTCGAAAAAGTCCAGAGACGGGCCACAAAAATTCCGCTAGAAACTAAGCACTTGCCATTTGAAGAACGACTGCAAATATTCAATCTTCCAACATTGAGAGAAAGGATACCTTATAGAGAGTTTTAAAACTTTAAATGGGTACTATGCACTTGACCTTAACATCTACCAGGTCAGTGAAAATGCAAATCTACGTGGCCATAGCCTTAAATTGTCGAAATAGAGCGGTGTGCTAAACCTCCCAGAAAAAAACTTTATCCTTTATCTCTAATCGAGTGGTGTATCCATGGAACTCGTTGAGAGAAGAAACTGTCACTGCTTCCTTCATAAATGTTTTCAGAGCAGATGAGGACCTGCAAATTATTAATACCACTTTGGTTCACTATCTGTAACTACCTTTGGAACACTAATTTGCATCCTGCTCAGGGAACTGTGATACTAGCATATAAGTGTGTAACTGTGATATCGACAAATGTCTGTGATGAGTAGAGTAATATGAGTGCGTGACTGTAAATGATCAAGCAAATAATTTATCTGTTGAAAAACCAAAACTACAAATTTTAAACCCGTGCATGTGCAGCAGCAGTTTCATCGGTGTAAACCGCCTACTGCTGGACAATAATAATAATAATAATAATAATAATAATAAATTGTGTGCTTCCTTAAATTTGAAATTTCAATTAGTAGTGTGTAACGTAAATTAGGTTGACCTACGGTCATTTCCGTATAACTAGGGTTACAATTGGGTACAGAACAGGTAGAATGAAGCAACTGCCTAAGTGAAGGAAAAGTTCGTTGCTCATGGCGTCTGGGTAAAATATTTTCATAACAATAGGGTGTCAACACACTGGTACTGCGAACCTGATTTTAAAAAGAAATGAACAGTAAATGAAAGAAAATGCAGCTAACACAGTTGGTAAGCAAAAAGGTGAAATCGGCGTTCTAAGTTTCTAAGAGATATGGAGGAAGTTTTTAGATAGATACAGATCCTAACTCTATACTTGCCATACCTGCATAAGCAAGTCCAATTCCCAATATAGCACCGACTTGTAGCACTTCGTTGTTATTTGCAACATAGTCGCCCAAAAGAGCCAGGGCGGGATCGCACTCATTTCTCACTCTACAGTTCACAATACCCAAGGCCAAAAGTGCGCCTGACTTAATATAATCCTCATTTGTGTACAGATATTTATCTATGGGTGTTAAACCGCCGTCTACATCCCATATATGAATCAGGCCGAGGGAAGCTGTGGCACTCAGCATTCCATGATCTGAAAAATAGTGTAATCTACTAAAATGCATAAGCTACTAAACAAGTATCACCCTGTCGCAAGTTTGAACTTGAACTTGGAGATTGTTATATAAACATTAAAAGCAAACTATAAACAACTCGAGCAATCAACGGGAGCGACTTTGAACCTTATGCATGCAATGATCATCACTTTGTTTTATATAAATACGCTAGCGAACCCTCAGTTCGGGAGACTTTGATCTCACCTCCAGCTCCCAAGGTTAGTCACTTGACGACTGCCTTCTGGGTTCTATCCGCTCCTAAAGTTAGTCATACGACTGCTTTAGGTTCCATTCCTTTCCTACCCAACCTGGTACCGGTTAGTCACTTGACGACTGCTAGGGCCAGGGGTTGCACAACCTCCATAGTAAAGTCTTGACAAGAAGTTTGTCAGAGTGTTTGGAAAGACAAGTGTCTAAATAGTCAGTTAAAAAGTTTAGTGAAATCTCTTAGTGCTCTTAAATAAAACCCAACCCTTAAGAAAAACTATAAATTATAAGACAGTAAACAAAGACCTATAAACAGTACCTCAAATCGAGAAAACATGCGCACCGTAGTAATCGGGTATAATAGAATCTCTTTTTTTCTGACCAATAATTGTTGTTAAAGTTTTATCGTTAATGCATTGTTATTGTTATAAACTAAACGTGCTTACTTTATCATCTCTTCTTACCCCACGTAACGCGATCCCGGTCTACCTCAGTTACCCCCCGGCACGCTAAACAAGGCGTGTCCTCACGAGTAGAACATTCAGTGGTAGATTAAAGGAAGCATTGAGACCCCGTCATTGTACTTATCGCGACGAGGCTCTTCTCTGAGAAGTTATTCTTTAAATAAAACGCGCTACCCTTAAATTACTCGTGACAATAGTACTGTCTTGTTAAACGAAAGGCGCATAGGTAGCTTTACATGTACATTCGGTTTAAAATTGCAGTCTTTTGATATGTCAGTTTTGATTCTAACCTAGTCTAATAATCTCCAATTTTAAAATGTACATTTCAGACCCCATAAATCAGTTCTAACTGCAACTGTAACTTAGTTAACTGAAATCATATTAGCTACAAGAAATTAAAGTTTAACGTTTTTACTTCAGGTAAATACTACGCTTATGGTGACATAAAAATCATGCACAAAAGCGATTCTTCAATTAGTACCTTAGGGAAGTATCAAACCGACATTTTGTATTTTCTGGTAGTAGTCAGTGGATCACCGATAGTGAGTCGAAATATAGTTAGATGACGCATATTTAAAACACCAATAATCAGCTGACATTGATAGCGTTACGTTTTCTTAACACGTCACTGTGCAAATTAACTTAATTTTTATATATCCATTTATCCACAAATAACGTAATAAAACTTTATTACAAATTATTTCAACTGGTCTGTTGAGAGGTCTTAACATGTATTATAACGGGCCACACATAAACAACTAGCGGTGTGAATATTTATAAAATTTGAAGGTCGCGAACACGGCGGGCGAACGCAGCGGGCGACAGACCATGAGCGACACGGCCTGGCGGAAGAAAAATATGAAAGTTACCTTTATTTCTATATATCCATTTATTACCAGTGTCATTTGATAAAAGCTTGTCAGATCCAAATCCTGCGTTAACAAACCCATTTACAAAGGAAGATGCCAAATTTTGTCGGGCACTATCCATATTTTCGCCCAAAACCTGCAGCCTAGGCGGTAAAGGTTCAAGCCAACTTTTGTACACATCTTCGGGCAGTTTGGGCTCCAGCACATCTAACTGCAAAACAAAATTTTAGGAAGCAGTTTAATTCTACAAGAACTTTAATTAATTGAAATTATCTTGTAGAAAACTTTTCTGTTTACCTCTCTCGCTAACGCTACGAAATAAGAGCTCAACAAACTATTGCTGAGAATGTTATTCAACTCTTCATATTCTTCAATGTTTGAGTCAAGTTCTACTGGAAACAAGTGTCTTGCACAAATAAAGGCTAACTGATATAGTATCACCCTAAAATAAATTTTGTAACCACAGTAGAGTTATAAAAGTAATATTATCCCTGCGAAAATATATCCAAAAGCAGTAGATTTTTTTAAGTAGAAGATAGTCTGACAGTATGAATTAAAATTATGTATAATAGAGTATCACTACTTATTAAAATGTTAAAAACCAATAATTCGAAATTAAAAATACAAATATAATAGGATTAGGTATGAATTTGGTAATACCTAATAAATTGCCCATGAATCACTACTTTAAAAGTGCAGTGTATCGATTTTGATTTTGTTCCTGCGATTTTGAAAGAAATTCTCTTATTAATTGACTGTCTTACAGGCTTTTAAGACTGTTAGAAAAAACATCTTACAGGAATCTCAAAAATTTATAATGATCTCAACTTCTGGCACGTACAGGGTCATTTTTTATATTTTCCCACCCCCTTTAACTTTTTTGTGCCACTGTGTAGAAAAAATATGTAAATAGGAAAGTTGTAGTGCTTGAGAAGTAGTTCTCAGGAATTTTTTTTTGTCTATACAGGGTGTTGCAAAAAGTGTGAAAAACAAAAGAATATATATTTTTTAAATGGAACACCTCGTATATTTCTCCTCAGGACGAAAGATCTTTATTCTCCGATTACAAAAATATATAATTTGTCTAAATTTGCTTAAGCCATTTCTGAGCTATTTAACTTTAAAAGTTGATTTAAATAAAATAAATCATTGTTTTAATCATTTTTTATCATTATATACAAATTCGTATCTTAACATATTTGATAATAAAAACTTCAGTATTTCAATTATTGTTGAATATGCCGACTATTGATACAATCTCGGAAGTCGCTTTCTAATTTATTTGTTGCATGGGTAATAAAAATTGGATTGTTCTGGTTAATATAGTATACAATTCTCACCCTGAGCTCTTCAATAATGGCACTTCTCTGCGCATAAACTTTGTTTTTAAATATCCCCACAAAAATGCATCTAAGGGCGTTAGATTTGGGCTGTTCGGTGGCCAGTGGACGGTTCCCCGCCTATTATTTGAGCAGATTGGCGAATTGGAAGCATACCAAGAGAATCTCTGTTTCCTGATTTAAAAATTGTAAATATCTTTCGGCAGTTAGGGAACCTTCATAAAAAATAGAGCCAATAATTTGACATAATAGCTGTTTTTGTCACTGTCATTCACGGCTATTTTGACACATTTCATATTTTTCTTAATGGCGAGCAAGGCTACTTCCATTGATTTGAATTCATGCTTTGTCAACTTTTAAAGGCAAATAGCTCGGAAATGGCTTAAGCAAATGTGGACAAATTATATATTTTTGTAATCGGAGAATAAAGATCTTCCGTACTGGGGAGAAATATACAGGGTTTCTCATTTAAAAAATATATATTTTTTGTTTTTCGCACTTTTTGCAACACTCTGTATAGACAAAAATATGTTTTCTGAGAACTACTTCTCCAGCACTACAACTTTTATATTTACATCTTTTTTCTAAACAGTGGCACAAAACAGTTAAGGGGGGTGGGAAAATATAAAAAATGACCCTGTACAAATGAAGTGGAGTAGCAGGCAAAAATTTGTCAGATAAGATAATGTTACTAACTTGTCTCTACATTGTGAAAATATATTGTTCACAAGCTCTTCATTGTTCATTTGCAGGGCTATAATAAGGGCTCTTGAATATTCCCTAAATTTTAAATATTGGTCATACGTCAGCCTCATAATTTTATCTTTCTCCATATCGTCCACATATTTGGCACATGACATCAAATAATAGCACATCCTTGAAAAATATTGCATATGTAAAAAATATTTTATAGTTCTAGTTCTATAAGTTATTGTTTTTAGAAGTTAATCTTTAAATTTGATATATTTCTCCATTTTTTCAATATTAAAATATTACGCATGCCTTTTAGCAAGGCAATTTATACAGGATGTAAAATGATGCTAGATGCTATACATTAGCATTGGATTTCCTGAAACCTATTTTGAAAAATGTCACCCTGAAGTTAAGTGAATATTATAAGTTACCTTAAATCATAGGTTTTGACAAAAAACATTA
Organism: Pissodes strobi; assembly: GCA_016904865.1. Lineage (NCBI taxonomy): Eukaryota > Metazoa > Arthropoda > Insecta > Coleoptera > Curculionidae > Pissodes > Pissodes strobi. The sequence continues at coordinate 113,449 of MU182894.1, read as the reverse complement.
CAAATTTCCAAATGGTTATCATACTACCTAAACGATTCTCAATAGTGAACACATTTCAGAACTTCAAGCTTCAAGGTGATAAAAATGCCACAGCAATAGGGTTACTAAAATAAGTTTTAAAAATAAGGACCTAAACGTCACAACTTAACCATAATCTAAGGTAAGAATTAACTTGATAACTAGTAATTCAATAGTTGTGTCCTTATTCATATTATCACTTACCTTTGGTAAGTATTCTGGGCAATATACTTGGGAAGCAGGGATAGCTGATCGATTTCCATAAGCAAATCGCAAGCCTGGATTTCAGCATGATGGCTACAATTGAATTGGATTATGTCATTGATAAGAGGCATGAGCATTTTATCGCTAGTCCCACAGTGAGACAATACCCATTGTTGGACAATTTCGGACTCCAGTTGGCGTATATACTCATGGCCCCAATCTCCGATATTTTTCATTGTACCTTTATAAAAAAAAATATAAAATGATAAATAAAATAGTTCACTAACGATGTCCCAACCCCTGCAAACTTTATAATCTGACGTTTTTGTTAACTCCTACAATAATAATTATGTTAGAAGTATTTTAAAATACGTTTTTTGTGTTTTATTTATTCAACTCCCGCTATTCCAATCCCAAGCTTGGGGTCTCATCACCCAAGAAGTAAGAAAGGAGGAGGGATCGAGGAGTAACACCTCGCTAAAAAAAGGATTTATCTGGCCCGAATAATAGCATCCTGCAAGGGTTTCTACCCAGGATACAGGTGAAGTGTGGTCAACGGTGGGCAGAGAAATATCTGAAAAGCAAAAGAGCCACAAAAGGGGAATATTAGTCTCTAAAGTCCCAAACGACAACTGATCTAGAGGAAGAAAATCTCGAACAAAAATGACCCGGTCCTCCAGGTTGGAGGTTAAGACGTCAGGTTAGTTTAGTTCCCTGTCACTTGGAAAATCTCAACAGCATGACGATTGCGTCAAAAATTGGGACGGATCACACGGAAGATCACAAAAGGCTCGAAAGATTAATATAAACATTGGCACTTGGAATATACAAGAGATTAAAGGGGAAGTGGAAGATATTGCACAAGAGCTACTTAGCCCGGATATGGAAGTTAGCATTAACAGAGACTAAGAAAAAAGGCACAGAAATAATAAACAACTATGTACATATATTTACTGGAGTCCCAAAACATGAAGGGGCAAAGAGAAGAGCGTCGGTTATGATGCACAAAAACATAAAAATAAAATAATGACTTAATTTAATAAATATTATTAGGGACAATCTTACCATAATACAAAAACCACTGACAATCCTTGGACTATACGCAATCTCTGATGACGAGTCATTAATAAAGAAAGAGCGTCAACAATGAGATTATAAAGATAGGAAGATCAAGAGAAATCATAATACTTGGAGATCTGAATAGCAGAGTTGGTTGTGGAATCAATATGAGCTAGGGAAAAATAAATACAAGAGGCAACGGTGAGAGGCTGATTGAAATGTGTCTACACCCTTGACTTAGAATAACAAACAGATTCTACACACATAAAGATATTAATACATGGGTACAAAATACGAGAAACCTCAGACCATTGTATGAGCAGGTAATAGTTCCATGCAGACCTAAAAACATTAGAGAAAATAGGGAAAACGAAATCGGAGAGAAAGGATAAACAACAATCAAACAATATAATTTAGATAGTTTGTACAACGAAAGTATACGAACCCCGTACCAACGTAGGCTGGATGGAAGACTTTTTGAGACAGTACACCAGCGATCAGAAGAAGAATTATATGAAAATATAACAAATATTATGAAAAGTGCTGTGGAAGATCAGCTGAACTAAAGACTGGGAAACGAAGTAAAAGCTTAGGCGGAATGATGATGTAGGTGAATTAGTAATTCAGAAGCAAAAATTATACCAAAAATGGCTGAATACCTAACAACAGGAAAGCAGAGATCAATTCCTAGAAGTAAAAAGAACAAGAAGAGCAGTGACCGTAGCAAATAGAGAACTTGAATGTCGAGACAAAGAAGAAGAACAATCCTGTTTTCGAGCTGGAAGAACGTGTAATGACAATATTTTCTGTTAAACAGATAATAGAAAAAATACACAATACTAACCTAGAAACTCATCTCATCATAGATCTAATCTTAGCAACACACTAATGGGAGCAGTTAAAAACTTATATGATGGATCGATATCAAGAATGAAGATGGGTAATAATAAACTGTCAGAGGGATTCCTAGTAAATAAAGATTTACGCCAAGGTTGTTGTGAATAAGATCTATATAGCACAAGCCTTATACATATGGAAAAGGAAATGTAAATCATAGGCATGGATATCGGAAGAGCATGTCTATATGCTCCCCACTTTGCCGACGAACAAGTCTTCATAGCCAACGACAGAGATAGCCTGTAGTTAGTGAATGCCCGTATCTGGGTGTGGAGTTTGACACCTCAGGAAAGGACGACAGGAGAGAATAGCACAATCTAGGAGAACCATGGGATGTCTAAATGGGATACTATGAGTCATGGTATTGGAAAATAGCGTAAACGTAACATATACGAAACATTCATCAAAAGAAACATAACTTATGGATCAGAGACGTGGAGAATAACAGAACAAAATCGAAGAAAACTTGAGGCGACTGAAATGGATGTTTTTAGATCACTGGATATATCCAGAAGAGATAGGGTCCGAAATGAAGACACTAGACAACGAATGGTGTTAGATGGTTCGATAATAACAGATATAGAAAGAAAACAGCTATGGTATGGACAATGGACTTGTTTGAAGGATGGACGAATAAATATTGCCCAAATTCGCCACGCAATGGATACCACCCAATCGTAGGAAGCGAGGAAGACCCAAAAAGACATGGAAGGAGGGCCATTACTAAAGCCATGAGTACTAGATACCTGAGAGAAGACCAATGGGACAACCACAACTGAATGGACTACGAAGACGTTTTGAAACCGATATCCGGTATGTATATGTATTTATGTTTAGTATTTAATTATTACCTATCAAACAGTACTTTAAACAATCCCGTTGCTTCCTGGCCTCTTCACCTCCAGCAGTGCCCATAGCTAGCACAGATATGACGTCAGCAAGTACAAGCTTTGTATTCCCTTTAGGCATTTCTGTGTGCGTCTCTTTTAAACGCTGATAGTAGGGGGCTAAATATTTTAAAGGTTTTGGCACCGAAGTCATCGAGGTGGTGGAGGTGCGTATCAGATATTTCATCATCTCCAGTGCTGGTGAAACAAGTTTTGGGTCTGTTCCCTTTCAATAAAGAAACATTTGTCATTAAACGAAACTTTGATAAATTTATATAAGTACGTTTTTTAATTTTCTTAAAACGGTCTTTGTAGTACCGTTTTACTTGTTGGATTCAGATAAATCTTGCATATCTCTGGATCCAAAAAATCTGAACGCCTTTTCAAATGATGATTGCACAATTACACATTATTTTTTGATTCCACCACTAGCGTAGATAAGGAAGGGGTATTGCCCCTTCCCGCCTCTATTCATCAGCGCTCATGCGGCGAATAAACAGACAACTTATTTTTATAACACCCTGTACCTGTAAACCTAAGCGCCAATTTATTAAAATGAACTATACATTTTAATGTATATTTTCATTTTGAAAAATCAGGCGGCGATGCGCCTTAAAAGTGCGGCGTGCCGTTTGACCTAATTGTGATAGTATTAGACGATTTATTTAAAAATAAATCTTAGAACAAATAACATCATTATTACTAATAATAATTATTGTTCTAAAAATAGAGCGCCACCTAAATGTTTGGGTTAGTTTGGAATCAAAGTTCAAATAAAACAAATACTTATATATACAACATAAAAATGTAATTGAAAGGATAATAAGGTCGAAAATAAACATTCAGTTCAGCATTCAGCTCAGCTACTTTTAAAAAAACTAATTAATTAATTGTACTGATAGATGGCAATAAACACACCATTATAATAATTTTCAGTTTAAAGAGCTGTTTTAGCTTCAATAAATTAATGGATGGTGGCACGCACATGTATATGGGCATGAAAAAATACTAAATTAACAACAATTGCATTTTGCATTTCTTACTGAATTTGGAGCTTTTTCAAACAAAAAGTTGTACTGAATTACAGAATCTAACCGTTTCGTATTGATTGCAGTACAATAATAATTGTATTGAAATGGCAACACTTGAAACCAGAGATAATAATTACGGCAAACACCCGGATTTATTAAAAAACATTTGCTGATGAGTCTTCTTTTTTCCTAAATGGTCATGTGAATAAACGAAACTGTCGTGAAGAACAAAATTATCCAAACTAGTGGATTGGCAGAAGATGGCAATAGTGTTTTAATTTAGACTTGGGATTATTTTTCATAATTTACGTTTATTTTCTAATGATTCCAGCCAAATTTTGCAAAAGCTAGTTTTAAGACATTTTCTCAAAACATTTCGTACTTAAACGTCAGTAATGTTGGTATCGCCGCAAAGCATTTTTGATATGCTTTCCACAGAGATTACACAAGTGGGGTAGTGCTTCAGAGTTAGGCGAGGGTGGTCCGCAAATACCTCATTTTTATTCCTCCGCGTCTTAGTAGAAATGATATATTTTTGGTTTTTTTATTTAGCGTAGAAAAAATACAGTAATACATTTTTAAATCGTCACCCTGTATATATGGGGATTCTAAATATTGTGTGCCCCATCTAAGATAAAGGATGCCGATCTGAGCGAATATTTATTAAATTTGCCTCCTTTTTAGTAATCAGTCGTCTCCAGAAGTCGAAATTTTCATGTTGTAAAATTTTATAATTCGGTATATTGCGGTGCTTGGAACTGAATCTGATAAAGAAAGTCATGGGGCTTTTTATCTGAGAATAGTTAGAATTTAACTATATACTAAGTCAGCTTCTTCCTAAACCTCATCTATTGAAAGAAACCTCCAAACTTTCCTTCTTAAGGTAGAGATTATTTTACTATTTGGGGTTCTAACCATGATAGAGGTTGTATACTAAACATTATAGTAGTCGCCCTAAATTACCAGGGGAAGGGAGGTGGTTAAAAAAATTACATCGAGTGCGAATTTATTATTAACCCTGACGTGTTTAGATACGAAAATATTTAATGGAAATACTTACGGTAATTTTATCTACCAACAGTTTAAGTTCACTTTGCAATTCTTTGTCTTCTTCCAACTAAAATTAAAAATAGCACTATGTAGACAGCTGTTTTAATTTTAACAAATCCTATTCCAATTTAGTATATATTTTATAAATAAATTCACAAATTCGTGAAACAGAGCAAATATAAAGTAGTTAAGAAAGAGTAGGATGGTATGCAGTGCTCATCATAGAATCTAAATACGTTTGCATGAGGCGGTAGAAAAAAAAATAGGAAAATTATCCAAATAACGATGGAAGTGATAAAATAATAAGGTATATACTAAAACAGCTATGCTTTTTGAACTTGTAAGAGAATAGTAAGAACCCAATAATTTTACCCCTCGGTAAAACGTCCTTATTAGAGGCCGTGGACTGTGGACCAACCATCTTTTGTCTTGTCCTTATAAACCGAGTAATCCACTAAACATAGCTCCAATGGGAAAAATGCTACATAGTTTACATTTAAATACTCTCTATACAAAAGATGTTCTCGGGTCAAATCCTTTCATTGCTGGAATATGAATAAGGTATGGCGTCCTTAAATGGAAGTATTTATTCATCATAAATAAGTTTGAGTGCTTGGGGTACACTCAACGATTTTCGATTTGTCTATTCTATACCCTATTTCCTAATACGAGAGAGTAATAAAATCAATTCATGCCAACTCCTTACAGGATGGCCGCAATACGTATATGAACTATTTATATGGACAATTTATATACAGCGCTTGTCTCACCCTGAAAACAGAACAGGCGGTATACAATAGCGACTATTTATGGGACCCTTCAATAATATTCATATTATTGAAGTAATTTATGTATCCTTTTATCTATATATATATACGCTCAATACAAATGCTTAAGAATAAATTACCGGGCTCTATTGCCTGGTCGAACAATTGATCTACTTCCCGTATGTTTTCTTCTTTGATTACGTGAGAAATTACGCCATTTCTCTGCGTGTACTTGCTTCAAGGCCTCACGAAAATGTATTCGAGCATCTTTCATGTTGTAAGAAGTCTTCTTCCTTGCAACATATCCTTTTATTCGAGTCCATAGTGACTCTATAGGATTGAACTGCCATTAGCTGTGGCGAATTTGCCGGCCCCTGAATCTTTTTGTAACCACAAATCCAGACCAGTATAGAATTAGAGTTGGTCCGCCATTAGGTACCCCTAGCCACAAACTTATTACAACGGTTTGTGAACTGCCACTCCTACAGAAAGAGCCGCCATTGGATTTTTAGCGGTCTGATTTTGCTGCCAGTACTTGTAGGTTTGCTGTTTCCCACCTACAGTTCTTTCGCATCTTCTGTTGAACCAGGGTTTTCCTTTTGACGATAACTTGATGGAATTTGGGATGTAGGCTTCCATTCTTGAGGAGATTACTTGCGTAATCTCTTCCCAGCAGACTGACGGGTCGTCAGTGCCAAAGCAGACGTCGAGCTAAGGAAAATCTAGGCAGAACTCTCTTAGATCGTCCCAGTTTGCGCAATTGTAATGCCAAATTTTACGAGAATCGCAATTATTTTGCCGAAGCGAGAAACGAATGCAAACTGCAATGCCGCAGTGGCTCCAGGAATTTCTGGTCGGTAGCAAAGGCAGTAAGTAATAACTTTGCAAAAACGTCTCTCTCCTTTGACAGACGAACGCCGCATCACTGCGACTACAGCCAAGGAAAAAGTAAACATGCTCGCCAGAATGTTTTCATCGCACTCTACCTTAAACGTCCCCCAAGGCAAGGCTCTCCCCGCCATATCGAACGTCAATACTACCTTGGCAGAAATTAAGTTTCATCACCGTGATATTCGTAAAATCCGCTAAGAACTAGATACGCAAAAGGCATCAGGACCGGATGGAATACGTGGTGTTAAAGGACTGCGCAACGAACTAACACCCATTTTTCCAGACTTTTTTTCTCTGTCTTACCGAAAAGGGATTTACCCATCTTCATGGAAAGTCGCTCGAGTGCAACCTGTTCCAAAAAAGGCAAGAAAGCCACACCCGCAAACTATCGCCCAATTTCCTTGCTTCCAATAATCTCAAAAGTCAGGGAAGATGTAGTCAATCAGCAACTCCTCAAGTATCTCGAGACCAACAGGTTAATTTTAGCGAAAACCAATACGGCTTTCGCAGAGATCGACAGAAGCGTTGACTGAATTGGCCTATGTCACTCATATGTGGGGTAGGGCATTGAGAACTATGGAGAATCTCGAGCTATTGCGTTGGATCTTTCAAAGACATTACAGAGTTTGGCATGACGGATTGCTCACCAAACTGCCGTCCTTCGGACTGCCAGCGTCTCTCTACAGCTGGCTTGCCAGTTTCCTGAAGAACCGATCTCTGCACGTTGCAGTTGATGGACACATCTCACACATTCATTATTAACGCGGGCGTGCCTCAGGGCGGAATACTTTCACCAACTTTGTTGCTCATCTCCTGGCCGAAACCAATAATCCTGTTTACAATTTTGCAGATGACAGTACCCTTGTCTCTCAATTTAGATCAGAAAAACCTTTACCAGCGACTGAGACTTATCACCGTAGACAGGAGCAGATTACAATAATTAATCATGATCTGGAGAAAGTTCGAACTTGGGGCGACAGAAATTTGGACCAGTTCAATGCAGCAAAAACCCAAGCAGTCACGTTTACCAAGAAGGCCAATACGGCGGACCTGACAAAATTATGGCAGGATCGACCAGTCCTTTATACTCGTCAATCGACTACTGGGTGGCTGCGTCAACAACAATATGTCCTGGCATGACCACGTCGCTAACATCGCAAAATCAGCCTCGCAGAAACTTGGTGCGCTATTTCACAATCAAAAAACTGTATACACCGCAGAAGTTGCTCTTGCTCTACGAAGCTGCTCTACAACGGGCAAATAAGACCGTGCTTAGAATATTGCTCACACATATGGGGTGCCTCACAAAAGCACACTCTAAAGCTGCTGGATTCCATTCAGAAGAGATCTGGAGAGTCTGGAACACTGCAGACATGTGCGTGAGATAACCCTGTTTTACAGATATTTTCACGACAGATGTTGCCAGGAAAAAAACTCGCAGTGGTAGGGCAGAAGTCGAAGTACTGTGATATTCCGTTTTTTTTGCTAATTCGTCAATAGCATATTTTGTGAAACGGTCTTTATGTAAACATACAATTACAAGTAATTCTTCTTTAACTATATTCTCGTCGAACTTGATCTAGTTTTCTGAAATCCGCTGTATAATTTTCGATTTTAGCCACCCACTGGTAGGAATTTCTCACATTTTCTGGAATGGTAACTAACTAGCATTATCCATTGCTATACTCAATAAGGTGGAATTAGATCTAGCATTTGTTCGAAATATTCTTCAAACACATCTGCGTTCATGTCTTCGTGCTCGCCTGTACGTTTTGACTGGAATACTACCGCCTTCTACAAATCCATCAACACTACCAATATGTGTAATAATCAATCCTGATCTTTTTCCTGTGGAGGCTTTTAATCCAGTACTTATAGAAACGCTTGACGAGAAAATCCCTCCCCAATCACCTGGCATCAAACCGATTGAAAATCTTTGGCATATATTAGGAACCCGCAAGGATCAGAACTCCCATCCGCAATTTCAGGCTATTCATATCTGCCAAACTACGACTTCAAAGGCTCAGTAAAAACAGCAGGATTCTAGTTGCCATAGTTTGGTACATCTAAATAGTATGATATTGGGGGTGAGAGTTCCAGATACATACGTGGGAATTCTGATCGAAAATTTGAGTTCTGAGATGTGCTTGAATAGTTTCAAGATTCGGTAAAAACAGCGCGATTCTAGGTAATATAGTTGTGCAGATATGAATAGTATGAAATTGGAAGTGACAGCTCCAAATACATAGCTGGAAGTTCTGATCGAAAATTAGAAAGTTCTGGGGTGTACCTGAATAGTTCAAAAGTTCAGTAAAAATAGCATATACCCACTCAATCAAGGTGTTGTTGAAACAGCGCGGTTCTAGGTGCCATGATTTAGGAGATAGATATAGTATAATATGCTAGATTATTTTCCTGGTTGTGAATCAATTTTTAACAGAACTCTCTTTTAAATCTTAAAGCAGCTGAGAATTAATCGAGAGTTTTCAAGAAGTCAAAAAATACATATTTGCATCAGGTTGCGGGGAGGCGTTAAGTTAGCCCCCCCCCCCTCAAATTGTTAACGTCGTGTGTCCATTGTCGTCACATACATCAAATAAAGCACAAGTGGAAACAAGATTAAAAGAAGAATGGTTAAAGATTCTATCAGGCGATCACTAGAAACCTGGTAGTCTATGCCACAACGTTTGTGATCAGTTATTATCCAAGAAAATAATGATGAGCAATATTTAATTGTTGTTTTAAGAATATATTAATATTAATTAGGAATAATTCAACAAATGTATGAATATTTTTGCGACACATATTACCATTTCTGTAGTGGTTCATAAAATAAATAATCACCGCAAAATATAGGATATTTTCTAGCAAATGCGCCTTGGATATTGGATATATTATAATAGCAAAACCTACAAAAAAGATAATAATTTAAAAAATCGGTATTCTTGTCGTTTGCAGAAATTCAATAGTAATGTATATGAATACTTATGCCTTACCTATATAACGTGTTAAGTTAGTATAATATACCTCAGGAACAGATATTTAAATATTTCATAGTCCTTTTTACTTTTGTAGATACTCACTGCACATCAAAGCACTATAAATTTCAGAGAAATTCAGCTCAAAACGAATTAAAATTTATCTCAGGAATTCAAAATTTCAAAACAGACTTAATGAACTAGCAATGATGCCAGTTTCTAAAGAACTAGCCCTTTCGGAGGACGAAATAATCGACGACCTCGCACTGTATAAAGACCAAGACGCTTATTGAATTTTGTATTATATTTATGCGATTTTTAATTTTTTTTTTTTTGAGTAAAATCAACCACTATGCGATAAAAACCCAAACAAATCAGCACAAGTCCGGATAGTAAAATTATATGCAGTTATTATTCAGATTTAAACAAATTAGCGAAATACCGAAATAAGTCCTTATTTAGGCAAGAAAATTTTTAGAACAAATTAGAATTATATACGTACATCTTCTTTACAAGCTGGATTTTGGGGTACACTAGTAGCAGCCATAATTATTTAACTTTTGTACACTTTTATTCGATCTGAAAAGTTAAAAGTAAAAAGTCATTTATCGGAATAAATGAACTTAATAGCTATGCAAATTTAGATAAAAAAATATAATTTATCAATTTTTATCAAAGTATGTAAGAATATGTTTATTGCTTACCAAAGTAAGGAAATTACATTTAAATCAAATTACGAACTTCAAGGAACCCGCCCGCCATCGCGTTTTTAAAATGATTTGGATTTGGGATTGTTGCCATAGGTAATCTTGCTAAATTGTGTATACAACTTTTCAAGCATGAAATGTCCCTAGAAAGCAATATTAACCTAGACCATATATATACTATGATCTAGGAATATTAATTATAATTTCGAAACGGTATTTTTTAACACCAAAATTTTAACTTTTGATTACCTGCGGAGAATTTAATTACATTTTATTCTATTATAGTAAAAGATTTAAAATGCATATTATTTATCATGCACCGCCCAATGCTGCCAACAGTCGAACCAACACTGTATATCCGGTTGCCTAGTCTAAACAAAGTTTACAGAGGCTTAGCAAAAAATATAGGTAGGAAATAGAGCCACTGCACTGTATGAAATGCCAAATAAAATAAGTTTCAATACTACTTTCTTTATAAAGACAATGGAAATACTAAACAAACTTATATACGGTTCTCAGGGCGAGAATCAAAATTTAATTGCTAACTAATAAATACGTCTGATTTATGAGAAAGATTGTATTTCACTGCTCGATAAAAGATATTCTCAATAGGTATCTATTTACTATTAGAAACCACGCAAACTTACCCACATGGATCACTGCGCGTTCCTATAAAATCATTTGTTTCAATAATTGATGTTTAAACTTCAATTTTTCTCTCCCATCTTCCATATATATATTATATAAACACGTATATGCATCTTACGTATGGGGGTTTCTAATCAAACTGATAGCATCGAACATTAGCATATACAATGGCCAAATTCAGGGAAAATAAGTTAAGTTACGGGCTCTTTTTACCGACCCACCTCAGGGTCCTAATGATGCAATATTCCCGGGTGTGTCGGGAGCGAGAAGAGCTAATTGCTAAATGTCTACTAACTCTTCTTCCCATTTAATGTATCAAATAAGTTAAATAAATTAATTAGCGTTTCTAGAAAAAATTGGACTTTGTCGAATATTGCCAGGAGGCTCTTATTAGACAAATCCATTACAATAGAAACCTCTAACCCAAAGCGTTGTTTGAACAACGCCCAAAGTAACCTATAAGCGGTTTTTTTGGCAAGAAAGCTATATAAAAAACAAACTTATAAATTGGAGATTTTTCTTTGTTTTCTCGCTTAATTATACACTAAAACTGATTTATTAATTATTGTACATAATATTAATATTGATTGACTAAACTGCAAAACCGTTATTTTTGGAGCTGGTCTTTACTACGTGTAGGAAGTCTCGCCACGTAGGGTAAGTAAGTTCCAAAAATTTTAAATAATAATTATATTAATAAAATATTTAGGTTTCTTTAAATATAAGCTAATGTACCTAGGTTTTTCTTAAGTCGGTAAAAAACCCTCTATTTCCTGGACTGTTTTAGTACACGAAGAAAAATTTTTCAAGTAAGTAAAAACATCATTATAAGCAATGGTAAGCTCCTTTTTCATGTTTTGGGTCTAGAAAAATTGAGATAAACACATTTTTATTTCATTTATAAAAAATGCTTAGGCATGTAGATAGTAAGAACTACAAAATTATATCATGTCTTTCTTGGCATAGCACTTTTCCTTCTGTGGCAAAGTATTCTCATATTTGTCATTTTCGCCAAATCAAAAATATTTCTGGACTGGGAGACTAGAAGATTATGCAAAACTTTAGGGTTTTCACGCCAGCCTCCTGAAATAATCTTTCTGCATGCAAGGCCCTCAATATCCCAGCTTCCATCAATAGATCGGTGGTTCCCAACTGGTGGGTCGCGACCCCCAATGGGATCACAATGGTTCTTTTGGGGGATCACTGAGAGTAGGGGGGACATAAACTATAAGTTTTAAGGGATTTGGATGCTTAAATTAAATGTATCCATTGAATAGTCATTCAATATTACGAGGTGGCGAATCCCGATGTAGGAATCCGCGTGAGTATGCACTGCTACTAAAACCCTTCCACAGCTTTTGAAAGAAGGGCTGGACACTCTGATTACAATTGTTAATTATAATTATATAAAATATAGTGTTGCGCAAAGACTGGGATTCTTATCACAAAGGTCTCCTTTTATTCATTGACGTTCGTTGCTGACTGTCTTTGAATGGGAAAACGAACTAAAACTGTTCTTAGAAATGAAAAGAAAACACGCTCTTATGACATACTTTAATAAGGAGACCCGAATCCAAAGAGTAACTTATTTATCAGACATCTTATATCAGCTAAACAAGCTAAATTTGAAACTTCATGATACATTATCGACATCAGAATTAATATTCAGATGTTCGTATTAAAGCTGCAAAACTGGCGCCGTAAATTAAATTTTAGAAAATTTACCATGTTTGAACAGCTTTGCATCAAGCCGAAGAATCGGAGACAGGAATTGTATACAATATTACTGAGGAAATTAATGATTACCTTCAAGTTCTTGAATCTGAAATTCAACCTTATTTCCCTGAGCAGCATAAGTTTCATGCATCTGTGGATGGAGTGTGGGGTGAATTTTTGGACCTTCGAAATGATTCCTCAGCGCGTGATATTATTTCAGGAAAATCGTTGATTCGATGTTGTTGTTCAGTCATTCGTATCCTAAAGTTTTCATGCTTTCTTTTCAAATATTAGTGATATTTTTGCTTCTAGTTATCTCTGTTAAAGCAGATTTTCAGCTTTTCTACAGATCGAAATAGAAGCCAGAAATAAGTTACGATATTCAAGATGACAATCATAAGATTGGCTTTGATAAAAACTCCGTCATGAATAATAACACTTGTTACGGAGATGTAAGCTCAGTAATCACATTAAATATACTTATTAAAAAATATCATCACTTTTGTTGTGTGGGACACAATATATTTCTTCAAACTGTTATTTGAGTTAGTCAAATTAAAGATCAGAAACGTTTTGTAGGTGTGTTTAAATAAAAAAAAGCTTGTAAAAAAATTCATGATAGTCGAATAATTATTAAAGTAGCATTGGCAACGTGGTAAAGGATTCGCGGAAAAATATGTAATAGTTATTGACAAATTTTGGTAAAATTAGGGCGTAGTATCCGCTATTGTGTGCATCGCCTGCGGCGCCTTTTGGAACAGGTGGGTAGCGTACATTGTTAAAAAATCTAAAATGCGTCGGAAATAAAAAAAAGTTGGGAACTACTGCAATAGATGTATCAGGCGCTATTTTTTATTTGTAAAAAGTTATGCAAAACTCATGACGTCATTATTGTATAGTCAATTTTATTCATGCTCATATTTATGTTCATCACATGCTATATTTCTATGCGAGTATGATTTTAAAAATGTTGGCAAGAGAGTAAATGCATCAACGCGTATAAAAACAAATGGTAAATTCTTCTTCGTACGGTTCTGTGGAGGTAGATTTATTCGTTGTTCACCTTAACACCTCCAGCAGACACAGAGAGTTAATTTTTTTTCCTCTCTGGCAGACACCCTTCCATTAATTCATAATTTGCATCAATCACAGCCATAAGGACGACACTAAAAAACTGTTTGTAGTTATAGTAATAAGAACCGCCATTTGCTGGTTTAGTTATTCTTGTTTTCCACCCACCGCTCCTCGACAGATGGAAACGGTCCACAATCAATCAATCAACATTTATTTGGTAATTACATGGTTATATGGACAAATGTACACCTAATCTACTATATACACGGCTTAACCTAACCTAAGTATATACAAACTAGCGGGCTACGAACGTCAGAACAGGGCGTCTCTGAGGCCCCCCAGCATGTGCTACTCGATCAAAATGGGCTGATATTATGCCCAGCCGTGTTTTCCTAAGTAGGTAGGTGCTATCCCGCTACACAACTGATACAGTTTCAACTGATCTTTCTTAGGTTTTCCCTTTCAAGAGTATTGCATTTAGAATTACTCACGGATGGCAATAGAACTGGTAACTTGCTTTCCAGGTGAGGGTAAGTAACATGGGGAAAACAGTAGGAAAAACCCCATTCCACGATTCTTTGGTTTTATCACACGCATTCATACCGCTTTCATACCACGCAGACAGACGCACACAGTGTAAAAAGGGGAAACTGATAGTAGTCTCAGTGAGGGTTGAAATGGCAGTGGCATCAAGATACGCTTGGCTTGCTAGGCCCTGCCACAGTTTATAACGTAGCCGAATACGGTATAAACTGTGGCCCTGCTTCGTCTGCTGGAGCAAGGGAGGCAAGAGGCGACTCGAGCGCAGCATTCGTACTGTTCTCGATTTTACTGATCGCTGGCTAATTATACTCCGTCGAGGTCCCTTCGCAAGCTCCGCCCACCGCGCTTGTAAGCAGCGCGGTGGGGAGGGCTCGCCGCGAGATATACTCGGCGGAGTAAGACGCAGACTTCTGTGCTCCTGATATCGCTAATTTCTTAGCGACATCAGGGATGACAGAAGGGTGGATAGGGATGAGTTTGGAGGGATGACGGGAAAGTCTATTATTCACGGTGGTCGGGGCTCTAAGTAAAGCATTGTTGTTTTTCGGTGCAAGGGCCCGTGTTTGGGCGTGATTACCGAGTCTCGTCTCAAACCTGCAATTTGAGCAGTCCTCGGCGAGCCGCGTATACTAAAATTGTAGAACTTGCATGCCAGTTTGTCTATAAACTCATTGATGGACTCTATGCCGACCCAGGCATGCAAGTCCCGTATTCTAGTATAGCGGCTCGCCGAGAAAACCGCCCTCAAGTGTCTGTTCTGTAATATCCGTATTTTTTTGACGTGAATGTCGGTCGGCCATAGAGCACCAAACCGGTGCCCCATACAACAAAAATTGCCTAATAATAGACTTATACAGGATGAGCTGTTTTCTGGGGCTAAGACAGGAACCATTTCTAATTAGATGCTTCAACTTCTCGAGAACTACCTGATTTTTGCCCCGGATATGGGTAATATATGTTTACTGAAGTTGAGCTTCGAATCAAAAATGATTCTTAGGTATTTAATTGAGGATTTAAGGTGGATGGGGATGTTATTAATCACGATGGGCGCTGATTCGGTATTCCTGTATTTCCTGGTAAATACAGCTAACTCTGACTTGCAGCGTTTAGCAGTATTTTCCAGTTATCATAGAATTCAGTTATTTGCGCCATATGGGCGCTGATTGTTTGTCGCCTCCTGCGCAGTAGCGGAGTGGGAATATAGAGCGGTGTCGTCAGCGTACGCTAAGGAAGTATCAGGATGGGAAGGAAGATCTGCTATGTAATAACTAAATAGCTGTGGCGATAGTACCGTTCCCTGCGGGACGCCCGCCCTTCTCAACTTCTCAACAGGCGCGCCCGGCCAGGTACGACGCGACCAATGCTGCAATATGCATAGGAAAACTATACTTAATGAAAAGTTTATGCAGCAATCCGTCATGCCACATCCGGTCGGACGCTCTCTCTATGTCCAGGAGTAACAGAGAGGTGCAATGCCCTATATTGAACCCCTCATATATATCGTGCGCTATTTTCACTGCGAGCATGCATGTGCCCTGCCCGCTACGAAAGCCAAATTGCTCCTGTGGCAAAATATGGAGGTCCAGGGCAACCCTGTTAATCCTGGGCAACAAGAGCTTCTCAGTGAGCTTGCTCAAAGTGTTCAGTAGTGAAATCGGCCTGTAGGAGCTGACTAGTCTAGGATCTTTCCCGGGCTTGGGGATAAAACTACTAGTACTACGCGCGCGATCTTCCATGAGCTAGGAAAATGTTGCAGGCGAAGCACGGCGTTAACTATGTGCATGAAGTGTATAAGGACTTTATTAGGGATGTTTTAAGAAGTATGTATGGGATCGTATCAGGTCCCGGGGCCTTATTCTTTGACAGATGGCGGAGAGCGCTTCGTATCTCCGACGGATTAACCAGCAGTTTATCCATCACAGAGGGTGGAATCGGATATTGTTTTATGAACGGCCTTATTTGTTCAGTAATATGGGCGTGCAATGGCACGGTGTCCGATATTTCCCCGTGTACGCCCTCAAGGAAGTCAGCGAAGGTCTCGGCTTTCCCACGGTTGCTTAGCAAGTCCTCGTCATTATGAGAAATGGCGGGCATTTCGGCCGGGCCTCCCCCGACCTGCCTCGCGAGTTTCCACAGGGAGCCATTCTCCGTGCCGAGCCCATTTACGAACTTTATCCAAGTTGCCTCTCTGTGATTTCGGATATTTTGCTTGATTTGTTCCGTCAGAGCGTTGACCCTAATCTTATCGATTGCAGCGCGATTTCTCTGCCATCTGCGCCGAATTCGGTTCCGGAAACTAATGAGGCTAAGGATCTCATCAGGAAGAGTTTCCACAAATGGCCTCCTCCTGACTACCAGACATAGGGCATCCCTGACGCGCTGGAAGTTGCGAGTTAATGTGTCAACTTCCGACGGACGGTCTCGATTATCCTCGGAATAACAGTTGCCTGGTTCAACCTCTCTCGGAACACCCTCCAATTAAGATTTTTGTATGAAACATACGTTTCATCGGTTTCTGGCCGCCTGATATTAGTCAGGCACATCTTAATTGGAAGGTGATCCTTCTGGATCCTCTGGAAATGTATCAAGAGTTTTACGATATCTAAAGGGTTCCATAAATATTAAATTAAACTATAAAGAGATTCTTATAGGTTTTGTTGATTCTGATTGGGGTGGTAATGATCGTAGTGATAGAAAAAATACAACAGGATATATATTTAAATTGTTTGAGAACTGTACTATATTTTGAAACACAAAACGGCAAAATGCAGTCGCTGTTTCTTCGACAGAAGTTGAATATATGGCTTGGTTTGAAGCTGTTAAAGAGGCACTATGGTTAAAATCGTTAGCAGCCAGTATTAATGTAAATATTGTAAAAACAATTGTTATTTTTGAAGATAACAGTGGTTGTATTAGTATTCCTAAAAATCCTACAAGTAATAAAAGGTCTAAGCATATAGATATTAAGTATCATTTTTCCAGAGAGCAAGTTAATAAATTAAGTAATTGAAATAACTTATATTTCCACAGATAGTCAAATAGCTGATATAATGACAAAACCATTACCGTCACCAAAATTCCTGGAGTTTACAACTGAGTTAAGTTTAGAGTAAGTTGATGGTCTGATCAGGTTTTACTGGGTTTTCCTAATCCAAGCAACATATGTTGGACCAAATTGTAATTGATCCCCAGGCTGCAGGAGGAAAATATTGTTATAAAAATAGGAGTAGAATTGTTTGAATTTCTCTTTGTTATGTTTGTAATGTTAAGTTCAATATTAATTTTTGAGGAGGCGTATGGGAATATTTACAAAAATTAATCCAAATATTATTTTCATAGCCTAATGCCAACTAAAGATGTTTATGTTTAGTTGTAGAGCACGAAGGCAATCCGTGATTAACTTATGAATGAAACTGCTGTGTAAGATTATCGGCAGAGGGTCCCGAATATTTTCTTTATGTGTTGTTAGGTATATAGAGTTAACGAAAAGTGTAGTTGAACTGAAACCTTCCGAGTGCGTTCTTCTAACAAGGAATAAATCATTTTATTTTTGAAGTCAAATCCACTGAGTGTTATTTTACCCTATAATTCAATAATAGGAACCCCAACTAGGAGTTTGTACTGCTTCATAGTTTTGCCACTTGAAAGAAATGTTCTTTTCTGATTGAGCAAAAAATATTTTACGATTTACAGTTATATTACTTATAAATTTCTTAGCGAAAATTTATCTTACAAATACAAATGTTATTTTAAAATTAAATATAGTAATAATCCATTATACTATTTTACATTGGTATATTAGCAAGAATGAAAAACGATACTTCCGACTGAATAAATTTTATTTCATTAATATATACAGACAAAATATTCACAATTTTCTACTAAAATGAGACGACAACATTGTATTTGAAGTACGTAAGGATTATATGAACAATTGTGCACATGCAAGGAAGCAAGCAAGAGATATATTATAATTTTTTCACCCACCATTAGAAATGTAAAATAGTATATTTCGTAGATACATATGTGTCACTCATATATTAGAATTATTCAACGGTGACATTGGTAATTAATTACATATAGCATATTTCTCATGCATTATTAGGAAATATTGAAAATATGCGTTCATTTTTACCTTAATGCAATTGTTCAATTCGGTAAATTGCTTGCAACATTTTGGTTGTTTCAGATGTTCCTTATTCATTTAACGTTCCAAGTTCCAAGACTGTTAAAATGTTGAAAACTTTTCTTTCTACATATTTTCAGCTAAAAAACTGAAAAACAATCACCTAGACTTCGGCCACGAGTCGGGATTAGGCATGCTTGACTTTTTTGTTTCGTGCCTCATCATTACTTTTCCGCTGATTAACTGTGCTTCAAGCTGAGTTTCCATATTCAGCAAATTATGAATAATTTTCACTTATTCATGAAATTATAACAATTTCACAAAGGTAAAAATGACATATAAAGAGTTATTTTCGTAAAAGAAAAACATATTTTATTGGTAATAACGAGTCAAGAAAACACACCGTTACGGGAGTATTCAGTAATATTAATAAAAATTAACAAATCTTTATATACATAAATTATACTCATTTAACAAAACAAAAATTCCTAAGGGTTGTTTTCACTGGACGCTGCAGTTATTAGCTGTGCTATATATATAGATATTCTAGATAATGGCCTACGATTTGAAAATAACTACTGGAAAAATTTTAACCTCAAAAATTATTTATTCTCTAGTTATCTGCTCTAAACCGTGTGACAAAAACGAGATCCTAATTAAATTAGAATTTATTTCTGAATGCTTCAATAGGATTACCAAGTTACCGCGTAAGTAACCATTA